>JAXGGA010011683.1:0-35000 GCA_038373865.1 Uloborus plumipes | reverse complement strand
GCTCACTGGGCTACGGCCGCTGTTGTGACCACTGCTCAACCGTACCTCTATAATAACTTCGAGCTGAACTTTGGATCATTATATCTCGGAAACTAAGGCGCATTGGGGCATATCCTTTTGCTGAAATTCTTAGGGTGGGTCCCTCTACATAATATATAAAACTCATCAAAATCGGTGAGTGACAACCTGTAAGGTCCCCTTGTCAGAGTTACATACCTACAAACAAACAAACAAAAAACAAACAAACAAAAAACAAACAAACTCACATGTGAAACTAATAAAAGCGTATAAAAAAGGAAGAAATTTAGCGTTCCTGGGCCCTAAGTACAGCCCTGAATAAACTATGGCATTATTTTGGTACTTAAATAATTTAAGCGTTAGAAGAAATCAATTTAATAAAACATTTTTGTTAATAAATTAAGCTAATTTTCTAAACTGTTACGTTTAAAAAAAGTTACTAAACACGCGTATTTATCATATCGTGATAAGCTTATTAGTAAAATTGAGCTACATAATTAAGCTGCATTGAATTTGTGAATTGCTGGAAACATTAAATCTGTACTATGCACTTAGTGTCATTTAGGAACGGCTATATTTTGGACTGGAAACATTTTGGACCGGCGGCCTTTCGGACCGCGTTATTTGGACCGGCGACATTTTGGCCCGGCGACCTTTTTGACCGGCGACATTTTGGCCCGGCGACATTTTGGACTGGCGACATTTTGGACCGGCGACATTTTGGACTGGCGACATTTTGACGCGACCTGGGCGACATTTTGACTGGCGACATTTTTGACCGGCGACATTTTGGACCGGCGACATTCTGGCCCGGCGACATTTTTGCTGGCGACATTTTGGCCGGCGACATTTTTGACCGGCGACATTTTGGCCCGGCGACATTTTTGACCGGCGACATTTTGGCCCGGCGACATTTTTGACCGGCGACATTTTGGCCGGCGACATTTTGGCCCGCGACATTTTGGCCGCGACATTTTGGGCAGACGATATTTTGGACCGGCGACATTTTGGCCCACGACATTTTAGCCCGCGACATTTTGGCTCGGCGACATTTTGGACCGGCGACATTTTGGCCCGCGACATTTTAGCCCGCGACATTTTGGCTCGGCGACATTTTGGACCGGCGACATTTTGGCCCGCGACATTTTAGCCCGCGACATTTTGGCTCGGCGACATTTTTGCCGCGACATTTTGGCCCGCGACATTTCGGCCGCGACATTTTGACCCCAAACCCTCAGAGCCACTTCTAATTTAAGGTATCTAGAATCGCGCCGAGAAGTTTACGACAGGGTAAGAAGACGTGAGATGTCTTCCTCGGCAGTGAGAAGCTGTTTGTTTATTCCATTTTTTCTCAACGCGGGAGTGTGCCATAATGTTTATAAGTTCTGAAAATGTGGTTTAGTATGTTTTTACATTGAGAGTTAAGATTTTTTCTTTATTTTGAGTTTGAATTTGGGAGAGGCATCCATTTATCGGCAGTAATTGGAACTCTGCAACTTTGCCGATTATCTATAATCATCTTATTTTACTGATAAATTGGCCAAAATTTTGCAAATTGAAATTACTTTAAGGTATGCCAAAACTTGAATTTATATATTTACTTAACCAGGGTGTCGATCTAACCCAGGGGGGGGGGGTACATTTCCTTTAATAAAATGAGCTCTTTACTCAAATTCTATTTTCTACCAGGGGAGGGGGGGGGGAGCATTTCGTTTTTATCGTATCGTATTTAAGTTTAATTTTTCCTCACAGAATAATTGAATCATCGTTTTTCAAGTCTTAAAATGATAGCAAAAGCATAAAACATGAATTTGTTTCTTTCAATTCTCAAACATAAAGTGTTTTAAATGCATTTTGGAAAAAAGATCCGCAGACATGTGATTTAGGATCTCCATTTTTCTCTTATGCATTGCCCCAAAAATAGGGACTTGTACTTAATATTTAGAGAGTGAATATATATCTCTTATTGCGAAAAGGCCAAAATATCGCGAAAAGCAAAATTGAGTCTATCAAAATCATTGCAAAAAGCGCAGCACATGCAGTAATTTTTACCCCTCTCAAACAACAAATGTTTTAAATACACGTTTTGAAAAAGTGATACCTAGACACAGGGCACGACTTTGTAGGACATTGAGCACGAGCTTTATGTGCTGCCCCCCCCCCCCAAATAAAAACAATATAATGAAGTAGTAAAATATTTTGGATTTCAAGTTTTCGAAAGAGTATTTTTAATTATTTTTATCTTGTCATAGTGCGATATGAAATTTCTCCATTTTAAAAACTTTAGATGGATTTAAAGGGGCCTTCTTTTTTGCCCTGCCCAGACATGTGATTTTTCTTTACTTAGCATTTAAAGACTGAAAATACAACTATTATTGCGAAAACAAAAATGAGTAACGCAAAAAGGGACTTTTACTTAAAGCCTGAATTTAAAACTATTATTGCGATAAAGTCAAAATATCGCTGAAAACAAAGTCATGAAGTTAAATGATTTAATTTAACAAATATTTTTAAATATTAGTATTATTTTTTAAAAGTATTTATAAATTTTTTCATGTTTAGTCGAAGCATTTGATACATTGAAATGAATTCGTATAATGTATTTCGACACTTTACTTCGCTTACGCTTGTATGCTCGTATGTGTTGAAAAGATGTACTAATTGCGATTTAAAATTCTAATATTTTTAAATTCCTGAAACACAACACCTTAATCTGCCCGAATGCTTTTAATATTTGGCTCTCGAATCTTTTTGCCATCTATTTCGGAGGCTAAGCTAAACCAGAAAGTTAAAGCAAAATGCACGCGCGAATGTGATGTAACGCGAGTGAGATATACATACTGTCATTTGATTGGTCAATCGTTTTTCCTTCTCGATACGCGGTAGAAGGAGAGAAAATTCTCGCTTGGGCACATTAGGGCTTTCAGATTAGTACAAAATTTGACAAGCGACTACTTTTTCGGCTATTCTTGCTTGTCGTGAGGGAGTAATAGACGTCACTGGAAGTTACAGGAAGTTTCAGAGTAGGGCCCCTGTGGCCTACTCTGAAACTTCTGGAACTTCCAGTGACGTCTATTACTCCCTCACGACAAGCAAGAATAGCAGAAAAAGTAGTCGCTTGTCAAATTTTGTACTAATCTGAAAGCCCTAATGTGCACAAGCGAGAATTTTCTTTCCTTCTACCGCGTATCGAGAAGGAAAAACGATTGACCAATCAAATGACAGTATATCTCACTCGCGTTATATTAACATTCACGCGTGCATTTTGCTTTAACTTTCTGGTTTAGTTTAGCCTCCGAAATAGATGGCAAAAAGATTCGAGAGCCAAATATTAGAAGCATTCGGGCAGGTTAAAATGCTGTGTTTCAGGAATTTAAAAATATTAGAATTTTAAATCGCAATTAGTACATCTTTTCAACACATACGAGCATACAAGCGTAAGCGAAGTAAAGTGTCGAAATACATTATACGAATAAATTCATCTCAATGTATCAAATGCTTTGACTAAACAAGAAAAAATTTATAAATACTTTAAAAAAATAATACTAATATTTAAAAATATTTGTTAAATTAAATCATTTAACTTCATGACTTTGTTTTTAGCGATATTTTGACTTTATCGCAATAATAGTTTAAAATTCAGGATTTAAGTAAAAGTCCCCTTTTTGCGTTACTCATTTTTGTTTTCGCAATAATAGTTGAATTTTCAATGTTTAAATGCTAAGTAAAGAAAAATCACCTGTCTGGACAGGGAAAAATTAAGGCATGGGTATATGGGGCACAGGGAACAGGGCACCAACGTTTGGGGGGGGGCCTTAAATCCATCTAAAGTTTTTAAAATGTAGAAATTTCATATCGCACTATGACAAGATAAAAAATAAATGTAAAAATACTCTTTCGAAAACTTGAAATCCAAAATATTTTACTACTTCATTATATTGTTTTTATTTGGGGGGGGGGGGGCAGCACATAAAGCTCGTGCTCAATGTCCTACAAAGTCGTGCCTTGTGTCTAGGTATCACTTTTTCAAAACGTGTATTTAAAACATTTGTTGTTTGAGAGGGGTAAAAATTACTGCATGTGCTGCGCTTTTTGCAATGATTTTAATAGACTCAATTTTGCTTTTCGCGATATTTTGGCCTTTTCGCAATAAGAGATATATATTCACTCTCTAAACATTAAGTACAAGTCCCTGTTTTTTGGGGCAATGCATAAGAGAAAAATGGAGATCCTAAATCACATGTCTGCGGATCCTTTTTTCCAAAATGCATTTAAAACACTTCATGTTTGAGAATTGAAAGAAACAAATTCATGTTTTATGCTTTTGCTATCATTTTAAGACTTGAAAAAGGATGATTCAATTATTCTGTGAGGAAAACTTAAATACGATACGATAAAAACGAAATGCCCCACCCCTCCCCTGATAGAAAATAGAATTTGAGTAAAGAGCTCATTTTATTAAAGGAAATGTACCCCCCCCCCCGCGCCGGGTTAGATCGACACCCTGGTTAAGTAGATATATGGGCGATTCTCTGTAAACTCGTCATTTTTCACACGAAATCTGTCCGGGCATGGTTTTTTGAAATGTTCGTATAATTATAATACTATTGCTCAGAAAATGAATCTATTACTTTGGTTTGAAAGAGGGCCAATTGAAGATTGTGTTTTTCTGATAAATCATGATAGAGGGTAAGTCCCCTTCCTAGTATAACGAGGCAGGGGACTGTGCCAGGTGACTGTGTTTTTGCTCTTTGTTACGTAATATCTGCAAAACTATTGGAACATAATTGGTTACAAGACCACCTATAAATTCAGGCACAAACCGTGGACATAATAACTAATATGTTTCGTAATTAAACTTATTGACATTAATAAAATCACTTCCCACAGGACTGTTTTCGTAACGACCCTGATGCATACTTTCCGTAGAGGGGAGATAACAGTAGAGAGCTCAAAGCAACCCCAACGCCGTACCCAAAATGAAATCACGTGATGTGTGGACGAAATTCTGGTTAGCTGCAACCGGTTTTCCCCACCGCATGTTATTTTGTATTGCGATCATTACGAATGTGTTGAAATTTTAACTGTTCCAGATTTTTTATGAGTTTTCAAGATAGTACATTACTGATGGTCCTTCGGAAGCAAGGAAAAGGTTTCAAAGGATAGTCCTGTATCACTTCACATTTAACCCTACACTGCATGGTGTTGCCAATTGGCAACATGGACAATTTGTCCTCCTTATGAATAGCAGAATGTAGTCATAAGGCAACTCAATGCATAAAAAGCAAGTATTGGGTGTATTTAAAGCAATTATCACCATTTATCCTCCATACATGGCAGCACTGGTCTGTTACATGCTCTTAAATGAATCCATATGAATAGCTTTTAAAATCACTCAAACTACCATGTTTTGAAATTATTTTTTACAATGAAATATTTTTCTTCGTCTTTTAAAAAAATAACATGAATAAAATAAACATTTATCTTTCGTTTAAGATGCGTTTTACATCAAAATAATTATTTGGAAAAAATCTAGGACATAATACACGTCTGTAGCCATTTGGCAACATTATGCAGTAAGCATCCAGAGAACACTTCGATTCATCTCTATAGTTCATGAAGTATGTGCTTTGTTTATGTTTCGCGCTAGCTTCTTTCTCTTTTTGGAAGGTATAATATAATCATGCGGACCCAAAAGTGGTACTTTCGGCTGTTCTACCGTTTATAAGACCTCGCAATTATCAATGCTTAGTTGATGTTCAACAGAGTGAACAAACAAAAAATCAATAGGGAAAAGCCTTTAAAACGTGTTCATTTTAGATTTCAGTTAGCACAAACGTTGTGCTTACACGGACAAGTAAAGTCATTAATAATTTTAAAATATAGTTTTGAAAAAAAAACTAAAAAATACGCTTTTACATTGGAATGCGCTGTGATCATCACGGGTTTCCCTCTGATTTTCAAAACTACTGAATATCCGCACTTAAGTTTACATGTACTTATAATACATCAATATGCAATACAGTTTAGCCTTTAGTATTAAAAATAATATTAAATATATTACTTTTATATTTGCAAAGAACGTAAATTTTATCTTTTATTCAGAGTTACATACATACATACATACATACATACAAACAAACCCACATGTGAAATTAATAAAAGCGTATTAAAAAGAGACCATTAGCTACAGAGGAACTAGTTACAAACCAAAAAAAAAAAAAGAGAAAAGAAAGAAAGCTTGCGCGAGAGAGCCTCCAAAAGACATCAGATTTGACAGAATTGATCATCGGAAAGTACAAGTACATATAAAAAATAATGTAAAATGTCAAAATGTAAAGGATTACAAGAGTACAGTGCACCAAATGTTCAATTCCTCTATTTTTTTACAAAAAGAACTAATTTCAAGACTATCATTTACAATCATTTTTATCTGTTGAATGCATGGTGTAGCCATTTGGCAACAAAACTATTTTTAATTAGAAAGGGGTGAAAATTTAGAGTTAAATTTTTTTAAATATTTTTCCATGTTTTCTTACTACATTGACAAACACATATATTTTTTTCTACGAAAAATAAAAAATCATGCAGTGTAGGGTTAAGGGCGATAATTATATTTACTTTTTCTACTTAAAAAATGATTTTCAAATGTAGCATCAGTCGCTCAGGTGATGATATATTATGTTCTGTTGGTTAAGGTAATGAATTATCCTTGTTTAATTTGCAATTGTTTTTGTTTTTCCTTATTCATTTTCTGTTTTGGTTATTCAAAAGCCTTTGGAGATGAGTTAATCTGTTGATATTTATTAATTTCATGGCGAAAGTCTTGAAGCTCAAGTCTGTTTACTAGGAGAGCAATTCTATCGCCAACAAAATCGAAAACCAAACAGTATCGGTTCACATTTACTTTTTTCAATGATCATTTATAAATCCATTTTTTAATTGTTGAATGATTTTAATAAATTAGTAAAAAATAATGGATAAAAGAAGAAACAAATTAAAAAAAAATATTACGAAAAAGATATATGGGTCATTCTACGCTATTTGAATTCAGACGGCCAATGGAAAAACTTCATGTAAAACTGATTTTAATAATGTTTTTGCATGCTGAAGCATTGCAGACTATTATCTTTTATATGGACCACCCAATTAATTCACTGCAATTATTTTATTTTAGCATTTACAGCCGAAAATAGTCATAATTGTATACTCCCCTGGCATGTTCAAATACTAGTTTTTATACAAACATGTTCGACGCTCAATTTTTGCTAACGTGGGATAATGTTTTTTGCCATAATCATACACTTACATTAACAGAGAAACCTATTTCATCAGTAAACGTTGAAAAAATATTTATTATTATTTAAAAAAAATACACTTTTCAACGGGCCATATCAACAGTGTCACCTCCACCTGGCGAACTTCAAAGACTGAAATTTAGTATAAAAAATGCATAAGAATGATGTTGATTGCGAATAACCAGTGTAATACTGAGTAAAGTTAAAAGCAAGCTAAGAGGTTTTAAAAAAATTCGAATATTATTGCATCGGTTCTTGTTGAAAGTGCCTCAAAGTGAACTGGGCCAGTCGCTGTAGTATTTCCCCTGGAAAGTATAACTTTTTATATTTCATCGTTACATAAGTATGCGTATGTACAATAGGGTATGTCATAAAAATAAAAGTTTTTTTTTCGACTTGGTACACGCACTTTCCTATGTATTCACTCAATTTGAGTTGATTAGTACAAAAAAAAGTTTTTGGAAAAAAATTTTAGCTACCGGGAAAACGCAATTTACATAAGCGTTTTTTCAAAAAATTCACTATTTTCAAGTTGAAACCGCAATATAGCTGCGGGAGTTTTTTAAAAGATTGTTCTGCTAACTTAAATGCATGTTTTGAACTCTAATGAACATACTTTCCTCATAAAAAATGCAGTTAAATATATATTTCGTCTCTTTTTGCTTTTAAAAAGAGCAGAAACTATCGGTAATCGTTCCTACTGAAACGGGTTACGCTTTTGGTCAATCGACATCGCTGTCTTCGTTAGGCAGTCAGTTGTTCGGGGGAAAATGCCACATACATCTGGGGAAGTGACTCCCATTTTGCTTATTAATGCCCCCCCCCCCCCAAGATAACTTTTTACCAGCAGCAGCGTTTTCACTAAAATGTCTTTCATCCTGCGTAAGATTTTTATATTAGTTGCGCTTTCCGACAAAAGGCAAATTGAGATTCTCTTTTTTGTTTTATTAAAGGATGGATTGATTTCCACTAAAAACCTGGAAAGCAAAAGGCACTAATAATTTTAAACATCGAAGAAGTCGGACTTACAGTTTGACTCTCCCGAAAGCTAGTGCCGTCGTGTAATATTATGACTCGAGGAAATACCCTGGAATTTTTGTAGTATAGCTGTACGAAGTAAACGAAACTACCTTGATATTAGTAGAGCGGCCGTTACTTCAGTCAGGTTTGCTGTGTCATCCACCACGGCATTTCCTATCATATATAGCCTTTTGGGTAATCTTGTGAAAGCAGGCCATCTCGATGAATATAAAAAACATCTCATGTGCGATAGCAAAAAGGTATTTCATGCTAAAGAGCATGTTATCGAGCACCCAAGCGCAGAGGAGAGTTCCAATATCGCAAGAAGTAACTTTACTGCAATTTTTGTGGAAAGCAGGAAGCACAACACTTCTCACTCTTAGTCACGATGAGAACACTGGTAGCTTTCGGAAAAGCATCATCAAATAAAGACCGTAACAGAAGAGCGTGGAGATCGCTACCTCACTCACTATACACCAGAAGAAGAAGACAACAAAGGAAAAACTGGCTGAGCAACGTGAAATAGGATTATGTGACTGATTGAAAGACATAGGTATAGACATTTGCCTTCAACTAATTGGCAGTGATACCTCCAATGAAATGTCTGGCTGGAAAGGAGGCATGCTACATTATATCGAAAAACTCCTCCATTACATACTTTTTAGATCTTTCTTTCTGCTGGCTTCACATCAACGAGCAGATATTAAGTCATATAGTCGCAAAACTTGACGGATCAGCTTCTCCATAAAAGGAATGGATTGGTACTGTAGGTAAACTCTTTTCCCAAGTTGAGTTTCTTGAGAAAAAAAACAAAGTTTAAGCCAATTCAATTTTTGGAACCCCTTGTTAATATGGACGAAAATGTTGCTAGTCAGTCGATCAGTTCCGTGGAAGGCAGAAGCATTGAAGCTCACTGATGGCGGAACTATTTCCAGCCCTAATTGATACTATTTTGTCAAATGCAAAGGCGTTTTTACCTTAGTCCTCAAAGTAAAGAAGAGCAATGAGTAAATTTTCTGGAATAGCCCAAAAGGACCCATTTTTTATACAGGAAACTTTACTTTTAACTCTTCTTTGCTCTGAGGACTAAGGTAAAAATGCCTTTGCATTTGACAAAATAGTATCAATTAGGGCTGGAAATAGTTCCGCCATCAGTGAGCTTCAATGCTTCTGCCTTCCACGGAACTGATCGACTGACTAGCAACATTTTCGTCCATATTAACAAGGGGTTCCAAAAATTGAATTGGCTTAAACTTTGTTTTTTTTCTCAAGAAACTCAACTTGGGAAAAGAGTTTACCTACAGTACCAATCCATTCCTTTTATGGAGAAGCTGATCCGTCAAGTTTTGCGACTATATGACTTAATATCTGCTCGTTGATGTGAAGCATGCAGAAAGAAAGATCTAAAAAGTATGTAATGGAGGAGTTTTTCGATATAATGTAGCATGCCTCCTTTCCAGCCAGACATTTCATTGGAGGTATCACTGCCAATTAGTTGAAGGCAAATGTCTATACCTATGTCCTTCAACCAGTCACATAATCCTATTTCACATGATAGCAACTGCCGCGGTTGATGACACAGCAAACCTGACTGAAGTAACGGTCGCTCTACTAATATCAAGGTAGTTTCGTTTACTTCGTACAGCTATACTACAAAAATTCCAGGGTATTTCCTCGAGTCATAATATTACACGACGGCACTAGCTTTCGGGAGAGTCGAACTGTAAGTCTGACTTCTTCGATGTTTAAAATTATTAGTGCCTTTTGCTTTCCAGGTTTTTAGTGGAAATCAATCCATCCTTTAATAAAACAAAAAAGAGAATCTCAATTTGCCTTTTGTCGGAAAGCGCAACTAATATAAAAATCTGACGCAGGATGAAAGACATTTTAGTGAAAACGCGTCTGCTGATCAAAAGTTATCTGGGGGGGGGGGGGGTTAATAAGCAAAATGGGGGTCACTTCCCCAGATGTATGTGGCATTTTCCCCTGAACAACTGACTGCCTAACGAAGACAGCGGTGTCGATTGACCAAAAGCGTAACCCGTTTCAGTAGGAACGATTACCGATAGTTTCTGCTCTTTTTAAAAACAAAAAGAGACGAAATATATATTTAACTGCATTTTTTATAAGGAAAGTAGGTTCATTAGAGTTCAAAACATGTATTTAAGTTAGCAGAACAATCTTTTAAAAACTCCCACAGCTATATTGCGTTTTCAACTTGAAAATAGTGAATTTTTTGAAAAAACGCTTATGTAAATTGCGTTTTCCCGGTAGCTAAAATTTTTTTCCAAAAACTTTTTTTTGTACCAATCAACTCAAAATGAGTGAATACATAGGAAAGTGCGTGTACCAAGTCGAAAAAAAAAACTTTTATTTTTATGACATACCCTAATGTACAATGTAATGCTTATTGTGTGCAAACATCACGGTTTACTTGAAGTTCTGGTAAGAAGAAGGCGTGATGCTGTTTTTATAGGTAATGTATGATTTTGTCACTTCTCTGGCGTCACTCCCCTGGCATTTTTGTTCAAAAAAAGGGTAAATATACATTAAAACTGTGATATAAGCATAATTAATTTCATTTTTAATCCTAATTGCCCCTGTGAAAGCAATTTGAATGAACGTAAATAATGCGGGAAGTATTTTTATTTGGGATCTGCGGTGCGACTTGTATGCAACATGTCGTGTTTTCTGGATTAATTTTTTTCATGTTATTACAACGTGAAAAATTTTTTTGATTACAGGTCTTATAGAAATGAGTCCATATTATGATTTTACACCGAAAAATAAGTGAAATAATTGTAAATCAAACCAGAATTCCCCCAATAGTGTCACTCCCCTGGCAACGCATTTTCCCCTGGTTTCGATAAACCCCCCAAAAATTGAAATTTCGTCTGGCCCTTACCACTACAATCATAAAAATAGCGGCTACTAGTGATATAATGAGTGTGAAATTAAACAGATTATTTTTTCTTTGGGGACACAAAAAACGCATTGATCGTAGAATCACCCATATATAAATTAAAGTTTTGCAAGAGTGTTCATGAAAAAATAAACAAATTGTATAATACAGTATGTCTCATTCACTAATGGTACTTCTGTCATTTCAATTAATTATAGTCAGTTATTAAAAAAATTACAATGTTTTGCTTAGTTGTTTGATGACCTTTGAAATCTACTAATAGGCAATTATGTATTTAACATTATAACAAGTGTTTGAAAATGATTTTTTCAAAATTAAAAAAAAAAAAAAAAAAAAAAAAAAAAACTATTGTAGATTTATTGATAATAATGATTAAAAAAAATCTAGATTTATCATAAGTACATAATTTTAAGAAAGTTTACTTGATTTATTTCTATAGTTTGCATTGCTGTTTTTTAAATTTCACTTTTGCTTTGCCTTAAATCGCACAAATCTTCCGAAAATTTCTTTAGAAGTGATTTACAAGCAACTAGCTTCTATAGAATTTACTGTTCATTGGACATTTTTATATTTCGGATTTTTTCTCGTCCATTTCACACGCTCTCTAACATATTAACATTTAGCAAAATTTAATACATTAGTTTAATGAATGTTATTGTTGAATAGTTCATTTGTTATTGCTTTCAAGCATAAAAAAATGACATGAAATGCATTATACTGTTCAAATTAATGGTGTATGTGTGTGTATTTTTTATTTTTTTTAAATAATGTTTCCTTTTTGTCAAATGAGTTTTTGCTACGGCACTAAAAGATTCATTATATTTTAACTGTACTGGACTATTTTAAACATCAACTCATTAAAACTCAGTGGTTCCCAACCTTTTTCACGTCACGACCGCTTTCTAATGAACTAAACAACCCGTGACTCCATATGCCCCCCCCCCCCCTAACGTAACTGCAGATGTAATTTTCCAAATTCTAGTCCTAAAATTACAGTTTATAGTATCTCTAGTTCTTGAACAGCTTGAGTCCGCAGATTTTTTTTTCCGGAAATTTCTCGAAATTAAATTTTTAGATATGAGAAAAGAGGGGGGGGGTCAAGAGCTCTCTCTCTCTCTGAGATTTATAAAATTAAGTATTTTAAGAAACCGCAGTTGTAGACCATTTTTGTTGATTTTTAGGAAAGGGATGGTGTTCGGTACTCTCCATCGGAATATTAAGGTTATACTTGTCATATATTTGATAATATTAGAAAAAGAGTTTGGGTTCAGAGTCTCTCCCGCGAAATTTTCGAAATTGGAGTTTCAAAAACGACATTTTAAACGATTTTTAACAATGTGTGCGTGGTAAGAAGGGGCACTTCCCTGGAAATGTTTCGAAATTTAAACTTAAAAATATACAAAAGTAGTTTATCCTTGATAACGAGAGGAAATGTTCGGACTCTCCCCCGGACTTCTTGTTTTGAAATTTATGCTTTAAAAACGTAGTTTTAGACTATCTTTATCTATGTAGAGAGAACAGTAGACACTCTCCAAAATTTTTGTTCCAAATTTAAGTTCTAAAATTCCAATTTTTGATTACTATTCACAAAGTTAAAGGACGGGAGTTCGTTCTTGACTCTTCCCCGGAATCTTCTGTAAGGCTTTGCAGAGACTCTCTACCAGGAATTCGAAATAGTTCCAAAATGTAATTTTAGACGATTTTAGTTGAGGTTTAGAAGAGGTGAAATCAGAGAAATTTTTAGAGATTGAAGTAATTAAACCGAAATGTAAGATCTTAGAAGACGTTGGGAAGATCAAGGGCTGTAGTTTGGGGGGGGGGGGGCAGTCCCATAGATCTTCTGGATTCACCAATGCACTCAAATTTGGATGCTACTTATAATTGATTCCATTTTCCCCTATACATATTAGTTTTTCTACTATATAATAATATTTTTTAAATCTAATGATAATGTATTGACCCCATGGAAAATGGGTCGCGACCCCATTTAGGGTCGCGACCCACAGGCTGGGAACCACTGAGTTAGCTTATTTAAACAGAAAGTTTTTTGTTCAACATTGAACTTAAAAACTACATAACATTAGTTGAATGAGCAAATGTATGTACCAAAATGAAATATGAACTCATCAGGGTGTTGATAGTTTCTTAAAGTATATGTACATTAGTTCATATTCATGAAACCATTAAAAACAAAATTTCAAATCAGGTGAAGAACAAACAAAAAGTTATCAGTTTTTAAAATATTACTTTACATTTAGCTTTTATGTAGTAAACTGAAACAGAAAGCGATTATCTTATTAGTTTATGATGTTTGTAAATAGAAGTAATTTGCATTGGTCTCCTTTTCAAAACATATTGCGATTGTGTTATTAGTTACCTGCTACGATTATTTAGAAATATCTTTTTAGATAACTGTTTCAGAAATCATGAGCATGAAGTAAACTACTATAGAAAAAAGCAGCTGTTTATTATCGAACCGAAATCTACCGAATTTCGATGGAGGAAAACAAAGCCGATTAGAAATTCGTTTGCGCCAAGATATGCGATTAACGCCAAACATTGCACTTTTCAACCACGTGACTTGTGGGTAACTCTGGGCACGTTTCTTCCGAAGGGGAAAAGGTAGCTGGATATCTCTATGTATCTCAACTCTATGATACTTTCATCACAAATGTGGCTCTGAAACTAAGCAAAGTATCGTTTCAACACCGTTCTCAGCAGTTTCAGCAAATTCAGCCTGACTACTTTAAATTTCATGACAAAAAACATTTGCAAGGGTAACAGATTATTTCTATTGGAGCCTCGAACTTGTGGCAGGGGACTGTTTGAAAAATCTCCGGACAGAATTTACATGACAATTTTAAGTTTTAGAAATACGTAATTAGACCTTATTTCAGAAAAAAGATATAATTGCATTATTCTATTTTTAGATATTAATTGCCAAATTTATGTAGTGTTAATAGGTTTTTTGAAATATTGCCTTGAAGTGTTAAACTATTGGATTGGGACAGCCAGGGGACTGTGTTTTTGGTGCTTAGATAATTTATAGAAAAAAAATTAAATAGTTACCGCTCCAAATACAATTGGGCCACGAAGTATTAATGCTTTACTTATATTAAGAGTAATAATTACTTTATTACACTTTATTATTTTTAAAATACTCGGTCCGGACAGCGAATTACCAGTTTACAGAGAATCGCCCATATAAATTCAAGTTTTGGGCATACCTTAAAGTAATTTCAATTTGCACAATTTTGGCCAATTAATCAGTAAAATAAGATGATTATATATAATTGGCGAAGTTGCAGAGTTCCAATTACTGCAATAAATGGATACCTCTCCGAACACCAAACTCAAAATAAAGAAAAAAATCTTAACTCTCAATGTAAAAACATACTAATCCACATTTTCAGAACTTATAAACATCATGGCACACTCCGCGTTGAGAAAAAAATGGAATAAACAAACAGCATCTCACTGCCGAGGAAAACAACTCACGTCTTCTTACCCTGTCGTAAACTTCTCGGCGCGATTCTAGATACCTTAAATTAGAAGTGGCTTTGAGATTAGGGATTATTCGTGTCTCACGAGATGGGACGTCACGGGCCACATAAAACCCCTATTCTCGGTATCGACTATAGTGACGATACAATGAGAGTAGGGCCCCAGGTCCTCGTTCCCACTCACGATGGATGACAACAGCTAACAGTTTTGAGACTATATATAAGTGCGGAAACCCCTTCAGATAAACACAAACTGTTAGTATGTTTTTATTCTCAATCATGCATTTTTGTATGGCTCAAATTAAACAAAAGCCAATACATAACAGATGGTCTTACACATATTTTTGAAGCAAATCAAATCCATAAGAATTCTATGGGAGAATTTGATAAGAGTAGAGTTGATCCTGTGATTTAAAGAAATGCATTGTTTGCCCATAGCACTTGCTTCTTAGGATGATAGTGGATGAAGGAAAATACATCAGTAAGTTAGGTTTCAGAAAATTATAAAAACTAGAAAATAATCCTGCAAACCGGAATCCATAAGGTATTTTCGGTCTTAAAAATTATCCTTCAGGCAACGAACTGCACAGAAATAATTAATCGGATCACTATTACACTTACACTACTTCCATTTTTTCCGAAGAGTTTCTGATGATTAATCGTGGGTTAAAATCACTGCTTGTGAAACTGGTGACAGATGGGTAAGTTCTTATTTAACATAAAACAGCTAAAAAATCGTCTTCGTGAAGAACCGAGATGGTTTAAAGATCTACATTTTTAATCAAAAGATTCAATGCCTGTTGAAACTTAACTGCAACCGTAAAGAATGGGCAATGCTTATAAAGGCGCATGCGCCTCTGCCGAGTGACTTTTCTGTTTTGCTTTCGTTTTGTATCTGTTCTGTGCTGTGTAAGTCCATGTCTTGTGTCGTTCAATAAAGTGTGTTCATGGAAAACGTCTGATGTTTGGCTCAACATGCGAAATTTGATTTAAGAATTAACATTTTTGGTGCCGAAACCCGGGAAGGCCTTTAGATTAAAAATTTTGAAATTTTACTTCGAAATGGATGTCGAAGCTCTGAAGAAAATTCGAACGCCTATAAGAAAGGCAACAACAGAAACAAGTAAGGCCATTGATAAAGAAATGGCGAATGGCGACAGAATGTCCGTTGATATCATTGAAGAAAAATATGCTACGCTTCTAGATAAGGAACAACAACTGAAAAAATTAGACGAAGAAATAATGAAGTTGGTCGATACAGATGACCTTGAGAAGGAAATTGAACGGCAATTGGAATACCAGGATTTAATCATAACCTGCAAAGTTCGGGTGAGTAAAATTCTCCAAAAACGAGATTTTGCAATGCGAAATTCAGCGAGGGAAGCTGTTGAAAATGAGCAATGCAGCCTTAGAATTCCTCAGTTGCAAATTCCCCAATTCGATGGAGACATTTTAAAATTTAATGATTTCTTTTCCCAATTCGAAACCGCAATTCACAATAACGTAAAATTGAGTGATGTCGAAAAGTTTAACTATTTAAAGTCCTATTTAGTTAACGAGGCCGAAATAGCAGTCAGAGGTTTAACTTTAAACTCTGAAAATTACAAACTAGCAATTAACATATTGAAAGAACAATTTGGTAGAACTGATATAATCATTGACACACACATGTCTAAATTGCTTAATTTAAATCCTGTTCGTAAATCTTTTGATATTGTAAATTTGCGAAAATTGTATGCCGAATGTGAAATCAATATTCGGGGGTTACAAAATAATGGAGTAAATCCTGATTCGTACAGTGCATTGCTTTACCCAATATTGCTAAAATCAATTCCTCGGGATTTATCGTTAGAATTTACACGAAAATCATATGGGAATGCAAGAAATGTAATTTCAGACTTGTTGAACTTTTTGAAGATTGAAATTGAGTGTCGTGAACGGAATGCACATTTGATGAATTCTTATGACTCGGACTTACGCAAAGAAACTAAAAGTAACTATATCGAAAAGGTTAATCAGAAACCGGGACCATCTAATAAAAACAAAATAGATTATTCATTTGGTAAAAATAAAATTCCCACAACCTCTGCGTTTGTTGTCAATGTTAACAAATGCGCATTTTGTACCACAGAAAACCAAAATGATCATAGTTCAGAATGCTGTCCGTTATCTATTGAAGATAAGAAATTATCATTAAGAAAAAATGGTCTTTGTTATCTTTGCTTATCTCGCGGTCACATATTTCGGACTTGTAAAGCAAGGCAGGCTTGTAACAAATGTAAAAAACGCCACTCAGAATTAATATGTGAAGCGGATAAAGCAGTATTGCCCTCCCCGGGAACTGAAGTAAATCTCAGTTCGGTAGACAAAAATTCTGAAAGTCCTGCAAAAATAATTTCGTGCGCGAATGTAAACACTGCTGGCTGTGATGAGGTACTATTGGAAACTTGCAATGCAGTTTTAGAGCATGATTCGTGTAAAAAGGAAATAAATTTATTGCTGGATAACGCGTCACAGAGGTGCTTTTTGAAAAAGGATTTAGCTACTGAATTAAAATTACCCGTTATAAGACAGGAAGATTTGTTGGTGTACACGTTTGGTTCGCGAGAACCGATACATAAGAAATACGATGTTGTGCAATTTACTCTTAGCAATACGCGTGATCCCGAAAAGAAAATTAGGATAGAAGCTTTGTTGAGTGAGTTTATTTCAGGTACCCCATTTAAAACACCGTCAAATAAGTTAAAAAACGCACTTAGTGCTAAAGGCATTCAATTGTCAAACATAAATGAATCAAATGAAACTGAAATTTCTCTATTGATAGGCGCGCAATACTTTTGGCAAATTCATACTGGAAAAAAGGAAAAGTTAACGAAAACTTTATTCGCAATCGATACCATTTTTGGATCAGTAATTCAAGGTCGAATATCTCCGATAAACCAAAGCTACAAACAAAACGCCTCGGTTTTTAAAGTTGAATGTTGCTCAAATTTGAATGAAAATTTGACTCAATTTTGGAACTTAGAATCCATGGGAATTCATGAATCGGAAAGGGGTATATCTGATTGCGATAAAGATTTCATTTTAGAATTTGAGAAAAATTTGAAGTATAAGAATGGGATGTATGAAACTAAATTATTTTGGGGCGAAAAGCCAATTGATTTGTGCAATAATTGGGAGATAGCGAAAAGAAGATTTGATAAGTTAAACGTTAAAATAAAAGAGAACAACTGGCTATATAATGAGTATACAAATGTTGTTGAGGAGCAGATGAAAACAAATATTGTGGAAGAATGTTGCTCAGAATATGAATTAAATTCTTATTACATGCCACATTCCGCGGTAGTGCGAAAAGATAAAGAAACGACGAAAGTCCGTTTGGTCTTTGACGGCTCGAGTTCAGGCGGTGCAAATCTGAAATCTTTGAATGACTGTTTGTATTCTGGACCAGCTTTGAATCCTCGGATTTTAGATATAAATTTGAGATTTCGCGAATATGAACATGCGTTTTGCAGTGATATTCAGGGTGCATTCTTAACTATTGGAATAGCTGAGGAGGATAGAGATTATTTAAGATTTTTTTGGTTTCCAAAAGAAGGGGACGATAAAAATTATAGAATATTGCGTATGGCTCGCGTGTCCTTCGGAATTACGAATAGTTCATTCATTTTGGCTGCTACAATTAAGTACCACATTCGAAAATATAAAGAAGTAGCCAGGGAAACTTACGAGCTGCTAAATTCCTCCCTATATGTAGACGACCTATTTGCAGGCTCATCAGAGTCCGCTGCTAAGGCATTCGAACTCTCGAAAAGTGCGGTAGAAATTCTTAAAGATGCAAATATGAACTTACGTAAATTTAAGACTAATTCTGCAGAATTAAGAAAATTGTGGAATGAAAATGGTATAGAAATCGATAATTTAAGCGAGCGTCCTTTAAAAGTTCTGGGCATAATGTGGAATTTAGACAAGGATACATTCAAACTAGATATTCAACCATTACTTGATATAATGAAAAATTTAAAGAACTCAAAGCGAAGTGTTCTGCAAACAGCTGCGAAAATTTTTGACCCTGTAGGTTTTGTATCCCCTTTCATTTTAATTATAAAATGTTTGTTACAAGAAATTTGGAATGTGGCCTCGGATGGGATGAGGAGCTGCTTAGTGATTTAAAGAAAAAGTGGGAAGCTTGGTGCTCTCAAGTTTATCTACTTCAAGATTTCACCCTCGACAGAAAATTCTTTCCGTATCCTATAGAAGAAGCAAAAGACTTGCAAATTCATATCTTTTGTGACGCAAGCCCTAAAGCGTTTGGTGCCGTTTCATATTTTCGTTATATGACTGAGAACGGAAAGATATTTACAAGATTCATAACAGCTAAAAGTCGAGTTGCTCCTCTCAAGAAGTTGACCCTCCCGCGATTAGAACTTTTGGGTGCAGTGTTAGGATCGAGAATTTTGAAATATTTGAAAACTAGTTTCAATTTCCCAGTGACAAAAAGTTATCTTTGGACGGATTCTTCAATTACCCTGTATTGGATAAAAGGAAAAGCTACAAAGTACAAGCAATTCGTTTCGAATAGGATAATTGAAATCCAATCGAACTCAGATCCTGGAGATTGGCGTCACTGTAGCAGCAAAGATAATGTCGCGGATTACGTTTCACGCGGAGTATCAGTCGAAAAACTCATCAACGATGAAACTTGGATTCATGGCCCTGAGTGGCTTCGCATGCCGGAAAATCATTGGCCAAAAAATTTGAATTGCGACTTTTCTCCCACCGAAAGTTGTGATGACTGCTACAGTGGGGAACGAGTAGCTACATTTTCATGTGAAGTTAAAGCAAACCCAGATGCGATAATTGACTTGGCAAATTACAGCAGCTTAGGAAAGCTATTGCGTGTTACCGGTTGGGTACTTCGTTTTGTACACAACGTTCGAAAGGGTTCGGAAAAGCGAAGCGATGAATTAACAGCGGAAGAATTAGATGGTGCCGAAAAATGTTGGATTAGAACCGTACAGAGAGAAGTTTTCGCTGAAGAAGTCGTGTGTTTGAAACAAGACAAACCCTTATTTAAAACTTCATCAATTCAAGAATTTAGTCCGTTCCTCGATGCAGATCAGCAATTACGGGTGGGCGGACGACTGCAGAAATCTAAGTTTACCTATTTGCAAAAGCATCCTGTAATTTTGCCAGCCAAGCATCATTTTGTTAAGTTATTAGTTAGAGCTGCGCATAATAAGGTGTTTCACGGTGGAATTAGTGAAACTCTCTTGGAAATTCGAGAGCGATACTGGCTCATCAAAGGGAGGCAGACTGTGAAGAACATCTTGAAAAAATGTGTGCTGTGCAAAAGATTCAATTCGCCATCGGGTGTTCAAGTTACCGCTCCATTGCCAACTGTTCGCGTAGAACAGTCTGATGTGTTCTCCGTTACAGGAATCGACTTCGGAGGACCCCTCTACGTAAAGAATAGTGATGTTAAGCACTACATAGTTTTGTTCACGTGTGGTGTGACTCGGGCTCTTCATTTGGAACTCGTGAGCAGCTTAACTACCGAAACTTTTCTTATGGCACTTCGGCGTTTCATTAGCCGCCGAGGATTGTGCTCAACAATTTTGACCGACAATGCCAAGACTTTTAAGCGAAGTGATATTGAACTTAAGAATCTGTGGAGTGTGATTAGCCATCCCTTAGTTAAAGCTTTCTACGCACATCATCAAATCCGCTGGCAGTTTATCATCGAGCGAGCTGCTTGGTGGGGCGGTTTCTACGAAAGACTTATTCGGTCAGTAAAACTTGCTGTAAGAAAGACTGTAGGTAAGACAACCTTATCTCGTGAAGAACTGGAGACTCTGTTGATTGAAATTGAAGGAGTTATTAATTCTCGCCCTCTTACTTATGTTTTTTCTAATATAAATGAACCTGAACCACTAACTCCTTCTCACATGATTTTAGGCCGTAGAGTAAATAGTTTACCACCTGCCAGGCTTGATTTTGATTCTAACTTATCAAACAGGAAAATTTTGATTAAAAAATTTAACTACCGGGAAAGATTACTAAATATGTTTTGGAACAAATGGGCCAAAGAGTATGTATTTTTGTTAAAATCTGCTCATTGTGTAAAAAACACTAAAAAAATTCACGAATTTAATGTTAACGATATTGTTTTAGTTCATGATGAAAAGTTGCCCAGGCATTTTTGGAAATTGGGGAAAATTCTTGAGGTATTTCCTGGCAGGGATGGTAAAATACGTTCTTGTAAAGTAAAAATTCAAAATTCAATAATAAAGCGACCAGTTCAGTTATTATATAATTTGGAACTTTATGAATGATTTATTTGTTATGATACGAATTTATTACTATTGAATGTTTTGAATTTTATTTCGATTGTTATTTCTGATTTGTACTTATTTCAAAGTTAGTAATGAACCCCTAGGTCATTCGGGGGGAATTTGTTGAAACTTAACTGCAACCGTAAAGAATGGGCAGTGCTTATAAAGGCGCATGCGCCTCTGCCGAGTGGCTATTCTGTTTTGATTTTGGTTTTGTATGTGTTCTGTGCTGTGTAAGTCCATGTCTTGTGTCGTTCAATAAAGTGTGTTCAAGGAAAACGTCTGATGTTTGGCTCAACATGCGAAGTTTAATTTAAGAACTAACAGAGAGAGAAAAGTCATTTCCATGGTGATGCCATTAAACAGAAATACCCAACGAAATTTTTCTATCCATGCTTTTGTGATTTTGAGTGTTTCTCGAATGTTTCGAGGAAGAAGAAATTCTTTTCTACGAAATATGTTTTTTTTTGTTCCTGTTTTTGTTTTATAATATTTTTAGAAAAAAAGGTTAAGGACATTAATCCATAAAAATAAAAGCCATTTTAAACATATAATATATTTTAGTAAAAAATAGTACTTGTGAAGTGTTATACGCTAGGTGCTAATGGTGTTGAAATTCGATATACGCTTTGAATGTGCTAGTCAAAACCAATCAACTGCACCATTTGTTGAAAACTCTAACAGTAAAGCATAAAAATCAAGATTATTATTGCTTAAAAAAATATTTAGCAACACAGAATTTCAAAATCCCATGAATAAACTAGTATTATACCTACAAGCCGCATGTTGATATTCTTTAACCATTATATGAAGTTATAGACTGACAAAGCTAATAAGTTTTGGCGATCAAAAAACTTTCTTCCATATATATGTTCTGATTCACTATAAAAAAATGCTACTGTTTGCATAAACTTTTTGTAATTGGAAATTGGAGAGTTTAATTCATTGGACGTTCAATTTTTGACACCAATGCATGCGCAAAGCATATGTGTTTCCATTGCATACGTAATCAAAGCTTTGCGAACTATTTACGAAGGGTTACCATGAAGCACAGGATTAGCAAAATAAAATATTCATGCAAAACTTTGAAGACCGCTCCAATTTTCCAAATATCGAAATACCACCCCAAAAACAGAATTAAAGAGAAAGAAAATCATTGTGAAATTTTTGCTTAAACCAATGATAAACACTTTATTTGTTGACAGATAAAAGGTAGCGACAGATAAATAAATTAAACCATTGGGAGTTTTCATACACTTCGCCAACAATCAACTTCGTACCTCAGAACCAACTAACGTAAGTTCATTTTTGTAACTTTTCAGGAGAAGGAAAAAATGATTGTCGGACGCATGCAAAATATGGGATTAACGCTCTTTTAATGCTGCTAAATAATTGTGAAGAAATTTGCTTTATAGAATACCGTTCTCATGGGTAGATGCAGAATAAGATTCTACATACAATTCACTAATAAAGTGAAAATCGCCATTTTTGGACTTACGTCGTTCTGATTCTGAGGTACAGAACTGTCGTGTGAAAGCGACATTTTAATGTGATTTATTTTTTATATTGTGGATTTAATTAAAAGGAAAATATCATAAAAATCGGCCCCTTTGGAACGATTAGCTGTCAAAATTGAATCATTTAATTTCATTTATTTTATAAATTTCATCTGTTTCGCAGCAATATTTCTTGAAATATTGCTGCTCTTAATAATAATTGAAAATGTTCGATTGCTCTACCCCCTTAAAAAAGTTTTTTCCAAACTATAATGGGCTATCTAAAGGGTATATATGTGTACCGAATTCCATTCAATTTCAAGCAATAGTATTTGCTTTAGAATGGAGCAAAAAAAATGGTCACACACAGACAGGACATGAAAAATGATCAAAAAAGCTTTGTGCTGAACTATAATTGAAGTTAAAAATCAACGTAAATAAAGCACAAATAAGGTAGAAAGTACAGCAAATAGCTATTTCAAGGCTACAATGGAGCCCCTTCCTCAGTGCAAGAAGCTCAGCAAACAACATGAAAGCTGTAAGAGAACTCAGTTCTATTACAGCTTTCAGTTCTCTTACAGCTTTCATGTTGTTTGCTGAGCTTCTTGCACTGAGGAAGGGGCTCCATTGTAGCCTTGAAATAGCTATTTGCTGTACTTTCTACCTTATTTGTGCTTTATTTACGTTGATTTTTAACTTCAATTACAGACAAGACATATTTCGAAAATGGTCAAAATTGAGTCAATACACCTTAAAACACAACAATGTGCCAAAGTTTGAAATTCGAAAATTTTCACGAAACCAATACTTTTTTCTATTATAAGGTATAGCAGAAAGTAAAAAACGCTAAACGAGGAGAAAAAAAAAATTCTGGTTTCTACAAAAAATAAAGAAGTAATAAAATCAAACCATTCAGATATTATTTTGTCAAAATGTCGTTCAGTTTCAACGTAGAACAAGAAAAAAGTAAAGTTTTTTTCCTCACTATCGATTAGTGTAGAACACGCTCTTGTATCGATTTATCGATTGTACGCTTCTAATCGAACAAAAAGAAGAGGGAAAAAAACATAGGTCGTTAAAATTAATGCTGCAAGAAAAAAAAGATAAACAAATCAAACTATATTTGATTCTGCAAATAAGATCAAACAATGACTTTTCAGCATGATTGGATCATTTAGGATATCCATCCGCCTCACACACACACACACACACACTTGCATGGGCGTCCTTATGCAAAATTTTAGGAGGGGTCAGAAATGTTCAGCATGGTTTAACAGGATTATTTTGAATGGAAAGCAATTTCAGTGCAGATTTGAGTAACTAAAAGTTGACATTTTTAATAATTTATTCATTAATTGCTGAAAAAGATAGGTTTTATATTTTTGCGAAAAAATAGTACTAGGCGAAGGAGGAAACAGTCTAAGGTGGAGGTTGCCCTCTAACTCTCCCCCCCCCCCCATGCACACATTTGTGCGTGTGTGTATGTTTTCCCGTTCCGAAAGATGATTTCGTACAATTTAAAGATTTAAGTAGCTTTAAGAACGTCTTAAAAGTGGGTGATTTTTTTCTCTTTCTTCAGTTAGTAATTTGCCTTTAAAGGTTTTAAAAAAAGATTTAAAATTTAATTTCAATGGAAATGTTTGTCAGAAGGATGAACACTTAAAGTTATTACTCGCAAAACGCTTTTTTACTGACGATGCTAAAGTTGTATGCAACATTAAGTTCAAACTTTTTTTTTTCTCTTACATTTGTTAGCTCTTGAGGAGTGAGTACTACAAAGATAGTTTTTATGACCAACTTTCTTATTGGCTATTTTTTTTACAAGCATCCAGATGCAAGCTAGGGAAAGCTATCTGAAAAGTAATTATTTCTTTGTGTAAAATGATGCAAAGTGATGCATATCTACACAGCTAAAATGAACTGCTTTTACTTCCTTTTACGTAGTAAAGGAAGTATTGTGATCACGAAAAAAATTTCACTCAAATTTCAGTCTAAATTTTGACTTTGCTCACCCCTGAATGAATGTCGCGTAGTTTTTTCGACCTGTCAGCACGTGCATATGTACCTAACAACATACAAACAGCCGAAAAATCAATTTCGACCACCCCCGAGTAAATTACGACGAGTTTTCTCGTGACGTCTGTATGTACGTATGTGCGGATGTATGTGCGGGTGTATGTGCGGATGTATGTGCGTATGTGGCTCGCATAACTCAAAAACTATATGCCGTAGAAACTTCTAGCTTGGTATGTAGGCTCTGAGGGGGGTCTAGTTGTGCACCTCCCTTTGTGATTGCATTCGAATGTTCCTAAAGGGGTCTTTTACCCCTTTTTTGTGGTAAATCAATGTTAATTTCAATACAGACTCAAGTGATATGAATTGGCGCCACCACTTGGCGACATGTCGCCAAGCTTTTGGTCACCAAGTGTTTGACGCCAACTTGGCGACATATCGCCAAATTGGCGACAAATTTGGCGAAAAAATTTTTTTTTGAATTTGGGTTCAACTTGGCGCTATTGGCGATATTTTGCGAAAAATTTACTGAATGATCTTAAAATCAGCAATATTTAGAAAAATAACCATTGTAAAATATTTTTTGCATTGTTTCGTGGTATATTAGGGGAGTAAATATTTGAATGCTCACCTTGCTCACTCCAAGCACTTTTTTTAACACTTTAGGCAACTACTAAGAAATTTACACGTAAAAGGAAGTAGTGTGGGGTCCATACCAGATTTTTTTTTTACAGTATAATACTGGCAGCCGAGGTTCCAATTTAAAATTGTAAAATGCACAGTAATCAACTATAAAACTAGTAATTTTACGGATTCTTACAGTAAAGTAAGGAATTTTACAGTTTATTGCCGTAACATTTTGCTGTATTAATACTGTAAAAACAACAGTATAATACTGGCAGCGGAGGTTCCAGTTTAAAATTGTAAAATGCGCAATAATAAACTGTAAAATTAGCAATTTTACAATTTAGAACTATAACATTAGAAATTTGACAGTTTTTTACTGTAAAATTAGCAGTTTTTACAATTTATTACTATAAAATTAGCTGTATTATACTGTATAAACATTCATTTTTTACAATGTGTAACACACTGCATTAAGTACACTGAAAAGCATGCCGTAAGATGGGATGCATGGGTGCACTTTTCAGCTTTGATCATAAAAAAATAAAGTTGAAAGATCTTTTTGAAATGAAAACTGCTTTAGACCCGTTGGGCATTTTTTGAGATGGTAAAAATACAATTGAACTCGCGACACTGTTATCGTTACCGTTTCCGACATCTCTGAATGTCGGTACATACATTTATTGTGCATGTACGTGCATAGATACCCATGCATGTTGGTTGGTCTTTTTGAGATGAGGAAAAAAAAAACTATTGACTCGCGACACTGCTACCGTTACCGACAAATCTGTATATCCGCATCTACGATTTTAATATGAGGATTTTAAAAGTTTTTTCATTTTTCCCTCCTTATTCTGTTTTTGCGACTAGTAAATTTTACTACTAAGGATTTTCTTTTCCTCTCCGTGTTTACCATGTCCTCTCGAGAACAATGGAATATATTTGAATTGCAAATGCTTTCTGACCAGCGAAGTTCGTTTTTATATGAAGTCGGCAATCAGGGTTGAAGGGTTCTTAAATTTTTAACTTGATCTTCGTACTTGTTATACTGCACTGTAAAAAATGGATGTTGTTTTTACAGTATTATACAGCGAATTTTAGAGTAACAAGCAGTAAAAATTGCAGGCCCGTCATTTAAGGAGGCAGGAGGGTCAATTGCCCCCCTCCCCCTCTGGCTTTGAGAAATCAATGTATTTGCGTATAAGTGGGTGTGGTTTTTAATGTTTTCCGATGAAATTGCATTGTATTTAGACCCTTTGCCCCCCCCCTCCCCAGGAAAAACTTGAAATGACGGCCCTGAAAAATTGCTAATTTTACACTAGTAAACTGTAAAATTGCTGCTTTACAGTAATGAACTGCAAAACTGTTAATTTTACAGTTTTTCCTATGCATGTTTTTAGTTTTAATCTAGAACCTCTGCTGCCAGTATTATACTGTTATTTACAGCATAATACATCTAATTTTGTGGTAATAAACTATGAAATTTCTGCTTTAAAGTAACAAACTGTAAAATTGTTAGTTTTACAGTTTGCTACTGTACATTTTACAGTGTTAAACTGGAACTCCTGCTGCCATTCTGATACTGTAAAAACAACGGTTTATTTTTTGCAGTGTGAGAAGTACAGTTCTAGCACTGAAAAGCATGGAAACCAATGGCCACACAAAATAAGCCCTTTATTTTCAGTCGGATATAAAGAAAAATATTTATATTCAATATTACCATAAGAAGTTCGTGTTTCTTTACATTGCAGTAGCAAAATCGATTCTTTCACTTGGCTGGTGTACACAAAGGAAGCAATAAACATCAGGGAATTCTCCAAAACTGTGAAATATTATTCAGCCCCAGCTTTCCTTTGCCGATTTTGCACTCCAAATGTCAGGGGCATAAATTTGGTGTGATATCTGGAAAAGGGCATGAAAGGCGAGATTTGTGCAAGAAAAGTAATTTCGATCAATGAGAAATAAAGGTCAACTATCAATATTCCTTAAGTGCGACCGCACCCTTCTGAATTTTTACTCTGTTACTTCAATTTCACTTTTTGACCTTCGCAGTCTTCGCTTTTTTTTTCTATATTTTCGCAAGAATAATTTATAGTCTATTCAAAATGGGAAATTATGGGTATTTAATGATATTACCCTTTTTGTGAAAGATATTAAGTTGAAAACTACTGTGTTGTTTGCGGATATTAATTAAGTAATTTATGTTAGTACGTGAAGCGTGAAACGCTTAGAGTCGCATTTTTAGCGATGGCAATTAGAATGATTTTCTAGAGTAGCACTTGTTTTACTAATTGACCAATTATTTCTTCAGAGAAAATTCAAATCTGGTTTTTAAGAAGAAGGAAATGGAGTGCCTTCTTTATCTCTCTTTTTTCTTCTCATCAAAATGTAGTTTTGAAGAAGTACAGAATCTTTTATTTATTGGTGGGTTTGATTATCATCTATGACAAGTGAATACATGTCTAATAAATTAGCTAGAATGACTCACTTATATGTCTCACGTCTCTGAGGATTAAATATTTTTTGAATTGAAGTGGCACTTATTTTAATTATCGACCATTTGCTTCCTTAAATATAACTTAAATCTGATTTTTCACACGAAGTACATTTGGATGCTTTTTTATGTTTTCTTTTTTTTATGGTTCATTAACGACGAAAGTAATACGTAAGTAAACTACACTGAAAAAAATGAATGTGGTGTTTACTTGTATAATACAGCTAATTTCATAGTAATACATGGTAAAAATTGCTAATTTTACAGTAATAAACTGTCAAATTGCTAATTTTACAGTTTATTACCGTGCATTTTAGTTTTAAACTTTAACCTCTGCTACCAGTATTATACTGTTGTTTTTACAGTACAATACAGCTAATAAGAAATTAAAATTGCTAGATTTACAGTTTATTACTGTGCATTTTACAGTTTTGAATTGGAACCTCTGCTGCCAGTATTATACTGTAAAAACAACAGTTCATTTTTGCTGTGTAAGTGAACTGCATACATAATACTCAGTAAATTACTGCCCCTAAGACAAGGCTAGGGCACAACTAGATGCAATACGCGGCTCGTTCACCACCTAACCCAGATGATGCGCCCTAATAATTCCGAAACTGAAGTCACTGGCTGGCATAACGTAGATGGTGATGTATTGAGTTTACAAAAAGGGCCGTGGTGGCCCGATCGGTAAGGCATCGGACTCGTGTCCGGAGGGACCCGGGTTCGATTCCAGCCGATCAAAGATCCGCCGTCTTGATTAATGGTGGCTGGGAGGCGTTAAAAATGTCGTGGTCACAAAGTCCTCCGAGTGAAACGATACCACTGGGGGTGCTGGGCCTAGGGTTTGCTCGACCCTAGGTTCTGGTTCAAAATTAAGAACAGAGCGCACTTCAGTGCCCTATCCCCGGTTAAACCACGAAGCTGTGGTAGGTACGGGGTACCCTGGAGGTGTGAAATGAAATGAGTCTACCAAAAAGAAAATTTCCACAAAACACCCCCGGCCATTGGAGCCATAAAAATGTTTAAAAAAAACAAAAATGCAGCAGACTTCAAAAGTTAAGCTGAAAATTACCCTCAAAAGTAAAAAATTATTTTATTCTTTGAACACCATCGATGCCACTTTTAACCCTTCACTGCATGGTGTGCCTGATCTGGCCAAACCAATTAAACCTTCATATATTCCTATGATTTTTAAATGCAGTTAAACTGAGCTTTTTGCCCCTTCTGGAACATTGCTATAACAGTTTAGTGTGATTTTTATGCACTAGTTAGTTTCACTAGTCTAAGTATTACAGTTCTTGCTTTTGAAAAATAGAATGTCTGCATTACAGTAAGAAGTGTGCTTAATCATTATTTCCTTTGTTCTAAAAATGTTTAGATATAAATGCTGTACTTAGTGGTAAAAATTGTTTGTTCCACTTATGGCACAAAATACATTGTAGATTATTACACTTATCGGTATAAGCTTATACTAAGTGCTTTGTGCTATACGTGGAACAAAAAGTTAAAACATTATTTTTGGCACAAATTTTTAAGATTAATTTTTTTCTTCATATTCTTGAACTCAGGGCTATTTAAAAGGTAACATATGATTTGTTTAATGAAAATAAATATAATAAATAAAATCCTACGTAACCATTCTTCATTTACACTTAAAATAATAATAATAATAATGATAATAATAATAAAAACACTCATTTTAACTTAAAATTGAAAACAAAACATTTGTACCGTTTTTATTTTGCCGTTGTATATTTATATTTGTAATTGAGTAATGATTGCATATGGTTCTACATTTTAATTTTTTTGCGCCGACGTCAAAACTTATGCTTAAAAGTAATATTGATGATATTCAAATAATAAAATTATTTCTTACTTTTTAGAGCAATTTTCAACTGCACTGTCGCTTCTATTTTGTTTTTTAAAAATATTCTTATTTTATTCTTTTTAGTGCAAATGTATTTCAGAAATGAAATGCTGGCATCAGGACATGTCATCTTGTTGTTTCATATAAATGCTTCATATTAAAAGTACCGTAAAATGGGGTGAATCGGAACACTTTTCAGCTTTAATTGTAAAAAAAGCAGTTGAAAGATTTTTTTTTTAATTTGATTTTTTGGGTAAAAACTTCGGTCTTGCTTTACTTTTGATACTCCAAGCAAAGACAAAACATTTCGAACAGTTATTATTCATATATATAGGAATTTAGGGGTGTTCCGAATCACCCCGCAGATAGGGGTCAATCGGAACACAATGTCTCACAAACATGAGTAATATTAATGGGGGAGAATAAGAACAGATAATTACTGTCAAATAAATTATAATTTCAATACCAGTACACGTTTATAATTTGTCAAAATTCAAAATAATTTTGAACTTATAAAAAAATAAAATTAACTTTAAGAAATGCTTTTGAATTAAAATACAAAGATTTAACATGAATGGAAGTCAATCATGTCGTCCACAAATATGTACTTGTCCTTAAAACTAGCAATTGTGACTTGGCTTAAGTTTTTTCATAGCATCTCCTGGGATGAACTCCGCCTTTTCTTTAGTTTCTTAAAATCTCTGGGTTTCGGGGATTGTCCTGAAAGATTTTTTCGCTTATTCATCACTGTCTGTGTGCTGGATTTTTACTACATAAAGTCCTCCTCGTATTTTAAGTAAAAAGGAGTCTCCTGGAGAAAAAATCTTTTGAAATCTGCATTTTTTTTGTCATTCTAAGATTTAGTTGCTCACGAGAAGGGATAAACAGAAATAAATCCTTGTCCTAGTCTTGATTAGAAGAATTGGGGTTAGAATCTTGATTTTTCAAACAGTTTCCTTCAAATAAGTTTGAATTGGAACAACATAACTAAGTGTTGCGATTCACCCCGCAAATTTTTTCCCTATGGCATTTTTCAGAATTCTTCATTTTGATGACACAATTTATAAAAAATGTAAATTCTAATGTGGTATTCTGTTGTTCAGATACATGTTTAATTGAAACATACCACTCTTAGTTTTCAAATATAAGAGGGTTTGTTCTTGCATATGAAGTTTTGCAGTCTATGAAAATGTGATGTTTTCTAGCATTCCACGTGCAGCCCTCCTTAGAAGCCAGTAGCGTTACCAGATTGACAAAAGTAATTTTTTCCTACTTCCTATGATCTTACCTTTCTAAAAAAAAATTCATGCCGAAAAATACCCAATATTATATTTATGAAGAATTTCTTTGCTCGGTCGGGAAGTTTTGTTCCGATTGACCCCGCTGTTCCTATACACCCCATTTTACGGTATAGATATGAATCAACGTGTCTGAACTATAATTAGATTGGCACTAAAAACTAAACTTTGTTCCTTTCAGGGATTTATTTGTACACTAATTAAATTAAAACATGTAAATATTGACGGTATCTCAAACTACCTTATGTTTTAAAACAATACAAGTTTCCCGTGATAAGAAATCATGTGTACCCCCTTGTGACCTCAATTATTGACACTAGATAAATATACATTGAGAGAGAGTAATTATAGTAATGTATTTTCTGTTTGCATCAGAGAAGCCTTTATTTAAATGTTTTAATATGATTGTTACTCATGTTACCGTTTCATAGCAAAAACGTTTTTATTTTCCAATTATATAGTTTTAATTAAATTTAAAAAAATCTAGGGCGAATTTAAAAATTTCGGCACATCATCAGTATGCGGACTAATTTTGTACCAATTTTCATAATCGTACGTTGCGTAAATTTTCCAGGAGAGCGTTTGACCCGAACCCATGACGTCATCAAACCTTGATTTTATATATATATATGAGTTCAAATTATTTAACTATTTAATAGGCAAATTGCCTGGAATTCGATATTTTTTGCGCATAATATTTTTCTTAAAAAATTAATATTGTCAGTCAAACGTATGAGATCTAAGTTAGACCAACTCCCATACATTGAGAAAAAGTCGTCGAAATCGGTTTACTAGGTCTGACGCTATGAGCTAACAAGCAAACAAAAAAAAAAAAAACAAAAAAAAACATAATATTCTTCCGCGAGAGCCGCGTCTAGCACTAGCGAACAGTTCCACTTAAAAAAGGGTAGATGGGTTGTGGGTGATGACTTTCAGAAGTTTTCAATTTAAAACTTGCATTTTTCCTATATCCTTTTGACAGAACCAAACTATGTGTTTGAAATTAACATCGTTTCACCTTGTTTGATACGGTTCAAAATGATTTTTGTTATCCGTCCCCTTGTTGTTATCTTATCTAACACAAATATTTTAGTAAGATAAGAGAAGATCTTACGCATGCGTAAATGCACGGAAGGCTTTACCGAAGAAGATCAGACAGTACGCATCGACTTGAGAGCCTCCTCGTTTTTGAAGTCGGTTAAAGATGAGTATCTAGGGAATTGTGTATTTTTTTAACAAAATGTTAAAAGAGGGTAAGGTTAAAACACCATTTTCTTCTGTCCCAACCGAAAAAAAAAAAAACATAAATTCGAAGTTAATGGAATTAACATGTTCATAACACACGAAGAACACCAATGATCAGCGCAATAACTGCATGGTTTGAACATATTATTTTCTCCTTATTTTGTGTATGAAAATGAAAGACGGTTTTCTATATAAAATAAGTACTTTAATTCTTTATTTCATCATGTATTGACCATCACATTTTGCCATCAGTCTCTTAGTATCGTGATTGGCTCCACTTCCCCCTAGATTATAATGACTGCTCAAAGTTTTCTTTTCCCCTTTTATTTTTTCTTTTTTTTAAATTTAGTTATTTATTTTTGCGTAAGCTCTAATTTTTGCGTAGGAACTATTTCTTTTATTAAAAAAAAAGTTTTTAAACATTTTTTAACAAAGTTTGTAAAATTTTCCAGGGAACTTTCTCACATTTTCTATTCCAGAAAATCAGTTCTAACTACCACTTCACTGCAAAAAAAATGTTAAAAAATTTACATCGGGCGAAAAAGTTGCCTTCGCCTTCTTATTTTTTATTATTTAATGTAGGATAACAGAAAACTCCTGTATCAAAAATCACGTAAAATGTCAAGCGAAAGAAAATTCGAATCTCTGGATTATACATGTGGACGATAGTAAGTGGTTGAACTAGAAAAAGGGCACAACTCAACCCCCCCCCCCCCCACCACACACACACACGCACACTTTTCTAATGCCCCAGGCTTTCATCGCTACAAGCCAAGAGGAAAATGTTTCAGTGCCAATGAATATAAAATAGCCATTTCGAACTCCTTTCACAGGACTTGAAGTGAATTCCTACCACCACTTTCCCAGAAACGAAAAGAACCCTTCGAGTTGATCAAATGGTTCCATTTCTTATTCCGAAAATATAAAACAGGAGACAGCTGAGATATAACTTCGGAACAGATGTCGATTTACCTTGGGCCTGGTTTCAAAGGACTCCTGACAAGTTCGAAATTGACGGGTTTTTTTTATTTTCCGCCGTTTTCTAGCTCCTTATCAAATTGAAAAGAGTCGTTCTTTAAAATCGTAGGTGGAAAGGAATTGCAGTTTTTAAATTTTGTGTTCGTTGCATTGAATTATGCGTTGTTGTGATTAATGAATGAGATAATAGGACAAAGCAAGGTATGTGTTTGGATGATTTTCATTTTGGATAAAAATGCATTTCATACCGTAAGACGTATTTTTAATGTATGCCTTATATCATGTTTCTTTTAAACATTACCGTGATCACCCTCGTTATATCGCGCTTGTTTCTAAAGTTCTTAGGTACATATGCACGTAAAAGGACGAGGTGAAAACCTAGTCAACATTCATTCGGGTCTGAATCAAATTATCATTTGGGCCAAAATTCGAGTGAAAACTTCTTCCGTGATTTCCTTTTTAATAAGCTTTTATTAAAGTTTATAAATACCTTTGTGTTATTGATGTAGATAAAATTACAACCGTTAAGGAGGCACAGTAACAGTTTGCAGTATCCCTGCTTATTTGTGCCTCCTTAACGTTGTAATTTTCTCAACAAGCTTTTATTAGTTTCACTTGTGAATTTGTATGTTACTCTGAATAAAAGATTAAATTCACGTTCTTTACAATTATAAAAGTAATATATTTAATACTATTATTAATACTAAAAACTAAACTATATTCCATGTTGATGTATTATAAGTGTTTCAGTTGTTTGTATGTAATCTTCATATATATAAACACAAACTCCAAAATATGTATGACCGGGGTAAACTCAGAAACTACCCGACCGATTTCGTTCTAATGTTTATAGCAGATGCAGCTTAGCTCAGGGAAGGTTGTTAGACCAGGTAGGAAAAAAATCGATGAATAGTTCCCTTTTTATTCGAAATCTAAATTTTTGAGTTAAAAATGACTCTATATCTCTACTAACAATAAAACTGAAGGTGAGTCTGTCTGTCTGTCTTTCTTTCCTTCTTTCTGTCTGTCTGTTACGCGCATAGCGCCAAAACCGTTCGGTCGATTTTTATGAAATTTGGCCCAAAATTAGTTTGTAGCATGAGGTTATGCACTACGAAGCGATTTTTCGAAAATTCTATTTCGTTCTTTTTTCTATTCTAATTCTTAGGGAAAATTCGATGAAATAGGAAAGAAATATTTCATACACATTTTCAAGTCTTATGTCATTCGAAAGCTTGAAATGTTCTGCTAAAAATGATATCAATTAGAAGTTTCTACGAGCATATAAAGAGTTGTAATAATTGTTTTTAGAGTCACGGAAATTCAATTCTTAACTTCAGCAAAGCAAGCCAAACGATTCTAAAATGGTTGAGCTCGAGAATAAAATTTGTTTGAAAATAGAAATGAAATGAATTATTTTATCAACGGAAATCAACTTTTCATGTTGTTACCATGTTTACGTTTTCCTACTTTTTTTTTGTTTCGTTCTTTTTTCAGCGTTGCCAGACGTAGTATTTTTGATACTACAGTAGTATTTCTTTGGCCCAAAAAATGAGCGTAGTATTTTTCCGGCAACCCTGTTTCCAATATACTTTAATGACTTAATTAAAGGATTTGGCGGATTTTTTTTTTCTTTTTTTTTCATTTTCATAGATTTTGCATTTCAGCAATATTGATTTTGGCAACGTTTGGAAACAGTAGTATTTTGTAGTATTTTTTTTAGAAGAGGCGTAGTATTTTTCTGTTTCAATTCTCTGGCAACCCTGTCTTTTTCAGGGTGAAAATGTGCTTTGGGACCCTGCTTGGCGCATTTTCAAAAAGTCACCAACTGGCGCGTTTTTGCGTGTTGTCTCCCAGAGTTGAAAGCTCCGAGAGAAACTACGTA
>JAXGGA010011682.1:0-41519 GCA_038373865.1 Uloborus plumipes | reverse complement strand
ACTGTTCTTGTAAGATGTCTGAATGGGGGGGGGGGGAGAAGGGTAGCAGTAGGGACATTTGAGTTTTTTTAGTGTATACTTTATGCGCATCCTTTAAAAAATCAGAAACTTTTCCAGAAATGAATATCCTCGAGTTGTAACATTTCGAAAAACAATGGGTTACATGAATCTGTTTCGCGGGCCGGATGTCGCACGCGGGACATACAGCACTACAGGTTTGATACAGTTAAGTACTACAGGCCCGAAAGCAGAATACTGCTAAATCGGCGACGTACGTCGCAGAACAGACATCGGGGCTGCAGAACAATTCTATTCAAAATTAAGCAACCAAAAAAAAAAAAAAAAAAATAATAATTCGAAAGCGCGCAAAAAAAAAGAAAAAAAAAAACCGTTTCGCTCATTGCCCATGTCTCGCAGAAGACGTGCGGACGACTTGACTTGAGCTTCTGAGTACCTTCCTGATTTTTCCGCAGAACTTCAGTGATAACACTTGAAGTTCTGCAGTCCTTCTTATTTGGGCCGCAGAACTTTAGCTACGAAACTTGCAGCATACATTCGTTATTCAAATAATGTTTCCAACGATTATTTTTTTCCGCATGAGAATCGCGGGGACGCAAACTTAGTCTGAAATTCTGCGAGCCTTCACATTTTGGCCGCAGATCTTAAGTGACGAAGCTTGCGGTAGGTACACAAATCAGTTCTTCAAATTATGTTTGAAACAATTTTTTCGTAAGAGAGTCGCAGGGGCGCAGATTTTCAACTGAAGTTTTGCAGGTCTTCACATTTTATCCGCAGAACTTCAGTGACGAACGACACTTCGTTTTTCTATTAGATATTCAGTTATGTTTAAAACCATGTTTCTTCATGAGGGAATCGCGGGGACTCAAGCTTCGCTTGAAATTCTTCGGGCTTTCACATTTTGGCAGCAGAACTTCAGTGACGAAGCGTGTAGTACAAATAGTTTTTCAAATTACGTATGTTTAAAACAATTAATTCTTCCGCTTTAAAGAGTCGCGGGGAGCGGGATTCGTTTGAAGTTCTGCGGGGGGGCCTACACATTTTATCCACAGAACTTCAGTAACGAAACTTGCAGTACAAACTATAGTTATTCAAATAATGTTTCAAACAATTAATTCTTCCGTGTTAAAGAATCGTGGGAAAACTGGCTTCGTTTGAAGTTCTGCGGGAATACACATTTTATCCGCAAAACTTCAGTGACGAAACTTGCGGTACAAATTAGGTATTCGACAATGTTGAAAACAGTTTTTCCTCGTGAGAGAATCGCGGGGGGGGGGGGGGTACTCGCTTGAAGTTTCGCGGTCTTTCACATTTTGGTCGCAGAACTTCAGAGACGAAACTTGCAGTGCATATTAGTTATTCAAATGATGTTTAAATGCCATATCAACAGTGTCACCCTCACCTGGCGAACTTCAAAGACTGAAATTTAGCAGAAAAAATGCATAATGATGACGTTGATTGCGAATAACCAGTGTAATACTGAGTAAAGTTAAACGTAAGCAAAGAGGTTTTTAAAAAATTCGAATATTATTGCATCGGTTCTCGTTGAAAGTGCCTCAAAGCGTACTGCGCCAGTCGCTGTAGTATTTCCCCTGGTAAGTATAACTTTTCATATTTCATCGTAACATAAGTGTGCGTATGTATAATGCAATGCTCATTGTGTGCAGACATCACGGTTTACGTGAAGTTCTGATAAGAAGAACGCGTGATGTTGTTTTTATAGGTAATGTGTGATTTTGTCACTTCTCTGGCGTCACTCCCCTGGCAGTTTTGTTCCAAAAAAAGGTTGAATATGCATTAAAACTGTGTTATAAGTAGGGATGCACCGATTAATCGGCAGTACCGATTAATCGGCCATAATCGGCCATTTTGCCGATTATAAATAATCGGCAAAATCAGGCCGATTAATCGGCTGAAAAATATTTTTCAGATATTATTCTTTAAAGTATACTTTCACTAGGAAACTATGATGAATAATTTTATTAACAGTAATAATAATCCTCACAGTTGATATAAAGTTTTTTTTTTTAATTAATTCTCCTACTTTGAATAGATATACATAGACAATGATGCAACATTTTTCATGTGGCGATAGTTTTCTCCTTAGCACAGTGATTTCAGATAACCTCTAATTTTCAAAGAATAAAAGTATTGAATTGAATTGCTACTAATTACTAAAATATATGAATTAAAAGCACTCCTAAATTGGAGTGTTCACCACACACTCCCTCTCTCCTCCTTTTTTTTATAAATTTTTATTTCCAATTAACATAACTAACAATATGTTAATAATATTATTGACACAAATATGAAAATTGGTTCTAAGAAATTTGATAAAATATTGAAATTATTTTGTGAAAACTAGGAAAATGGAAAAAAAAATCTTCTCCCAGAAATAAATTACTTACTATTTCTAAACTTGGATTTGTATAAGAGATAAAAAAACAGGGATGGTAAAATTGGTAGTAGATAAACAATTATCCTTATCATTAATCGGCTCAGCCGATTAATCGGCCGATTATCAACAGCCGATTAATCGGTAATCGGTAATCGGCCAATTTGCTTATCGGTGCATCCCTAGTTATAAGCATAATAAATTTCATTTTTAATCCTAATTGTCCCTATGAAAGCAATTTGAATGAACGTAAATAATGTGGGAAGTATTTTTAGTTGGGATCTGCGGTGCGACTTGTATGTAACATATTGTGTTTTCAAGATTGATTTTTTTTATTTTATTACAATGCGAAAAAATTTTTTGAATACAGGTCTTATAGAAATGAGTCCATACTCCGATTTTACACCGAAAAATAAGTGAAATAATAGTAAATCAAACCGGAATTCCGACACTAGTGTCACTCCCCTGGCAACGCATTTTCCCCTGGTATCGATAAACCCCCCAAAAATTGAAATTTTGTCTGGCCCTTACCACTACAATCATAAAAACAGCGGCTACTAGTGATATAATGAGTGTGAAGTTAAACATATTATTTTTTCTTTGGGGACACAAAAAACGCATTGATCGTAGAATCACCCATATATATGCGTGCGTGCGTGTGTGTGTGTGTGCGTTCGTGTGTGTGTGTGTGTGTGTGTGTGTGTGTGTGTGTGTGTGTGTGTGTGTGTGTGTGTGTGTGTGTGTGTGTGTGTGTGTGTGTGTGTGTGTGTGCATAAATTTCAATTTGGTTGCGTTTCATTAAATTCTAAATTGCAGTACGTTATATGTAAAAATGAGAAAACACTTTTTGGTAACATTTTGACGGTAAATATATAAGAACAATTTTGGGCAAATAATTTTGCGTCGCAGAACATGACTAAGTATTCTGCTTTGGGGACTACAGGTTTATAATATAGTAAGAAGTAGGGATGCACCGATAAGCAAATTGGCCGATTACCGATTACCGATTAATCGGCGAATAAGAATCGGCCGATTAATCGGCAGAGCCGATTAATATTCGGGTTTATTATTTTTAATATTACCAATTTCACCCTCACTGTTTTTACCCTTTCTAATATAATTCCGATTTTTCAAAATGGTTACTTATTTGTTTTTGACAAAAGATTTGTTTTTCTCCATTTTTCCATGTTAAATAATTTCAAAATTTTATCAACTTCCTTTGAAATTTTAAAAATGTTTTTGTAAATAAAATTACATTAACACACTAGATATAATAGTTATTAAAATAAATGGGGGGGGGGGGGGACTGTGATAAGCACTTTAATTTAGGGGTTTTCTTAATTTAAATTTAATTTTCAACTATAAGTAGCCATTTAATTCAGGACTTGTTCTTTGAAAATTAGAGGTTATTTAAAAGCAATAAGCTAAAGAGAAAAATATCTAGACATGAAAAATGTTGCAACATTGTCTATAAGTGTAGATTTATTCAGGAATGGGAATAAATCATTTATATTAACTGAGAGGCAATTTATTATTATTATTATTATTTTGTATTTCATTCCTTGAATTATTTGTTTTGTTTTTACTCATTACACTTTCGGAAAACGTGTAATTCTTGTTTGCAGAAAATTATTCATTTCTTGTTTATAAATTTATCCACCGTAATATTGTGTTCAAGAATCGTTGAATTAATTTTCTTTAAAACATCTTTTCCGCCGGTTGATCAGCAAAATTTGACTGACTATAAACGAAACTAAATATTCATGTTTTTGAATTCCAGCTTAAAACTTCATGAATTTGCAGAGTGTTATCTTTAATATTCCAATCAGTTTTACGTTTTCTATGAACTATTTGTTTTGTTTTTACTCTGTACACACTTTTATACTGTATGTTATAGCAAGGATTTCAGAAAATTACATTTATTTACTGTTAATAAAACAATTTATCATAGTTTCTTGGTGAAGGTACATTTTAAAAGATAATGGGTCCATTCCATGCCAAGTGATCCAACGTTTTTTACCTTACATTTTTGTATTTCTTTCAAATTTGGCTCATCAATTGTACCCCTTGACGTAATCAAAAGTATCAATTTTTGGATTTTTATGTCTGTTATTTTTTGGTTTATGAGACTTAGAACTTTGGAAAAACCCTCGTTTTTCCATGGATAAGGGAACATAAAAGGGACCATAACTCGGCACCAAATATAGATAGAACGCTTTGGTAAAAAGTATTTTAAAGTACGTTAGTTGCCGCTTAATCTGATATGCAACATGACTAATTTGATAAAAATTTTCTTTTTCAAAAAATGAAATTTAAATTTCAAATTTAAATTTCTCGAAAAACATATAATGAATTTTTTTCAAAAAATTTTCAAAAATTCTTGTGTATTTTATTTATGTTTGTACCAATTTTTAGATTGGGATCGCAATGGGATCATATTTTTTTGAATTTTTGAATAAAACTGTATAGGAAAAAAATGATATTTTTTAGATTCTATTTATTTAAATACTAAGTTATCTTGCTTGTGATGGTCTAAAAAGTAGTAAACAAGCATGAATATGTTTAAAGTGAGCTGGCATGAGTTTATAGAATTGTCAGGTTCACCCCCTCACCCCTTCCTCCCCGCACAACTACTCTTTTTTAATTCAAAACTGTTCAAAATGTTAAAAAAACTCTTTGATACAAAATAAATAGTAAACTTATTTAAAGTTGGTAAATGGGTTTCCTTATAACTAGACGAAGTATCCCCTCCTCCATCCAAATATACTATTAACGCTGTACTATTATGACATCTAACCTGGGGATTGATTTGACTATTATTTTTACTCTAGGTAAGTGAGCTAGCATTAACTTGTAAATTGGTCAGCTCCCTCTCCCTTCCTTCCCGACCCAACCATTTTCCCCCCCAAACTGTTTCAAATGCTAAAAAAAAAATCTTTTTGATACAAAATGAATAGTAAACTTATTTAAAGTTGGTAAATGGGTTTCCTTATAACAAGGCAAAGAAAAACCCTTCCCCCACACAAATATACCATTAACGCTACACTAATATGACGTCTCACCTGGGGATTGATTTGAGGATTATTTTCCCCCTAGGTATATATTGTTTTTCAGACGAAGTGTTTCTTTTTTCAATCCGACCTTCACAAAGTGTACTTCCATTCAATATCTGAATTTAAACTTATGATTCATTTCATCCCCTCCCCCAGCACCAATCTTCAATTTTGGAGGAAGAAAAGAAACGGTTCGCCCCAAGATCATAGCAAACAGCGAAATAGCACTGTTTCCCCTCGTTCTCATTATGTTTTCCCATTATTTTCACACAAAACTGAAAAGAAATCAAAGTATCAGGTTATATGTCAGTCCCCATCACTGCCTTTCCTTTCTCTTATTGGACAAAGCTCATGAGCTAATAGGAAAGAGTAACAAACAGAACAAACTGAAACACTACCAGACATCAGTAGAGACTAAGGCTTTGAAATGGGGTTAGGCGGGATGATAAAAAAAAAAAAGTTTGAAGCGGGAAGGTAGGAAAAGGGGGGGGGGGGAGCAATCTGTACAGAAGTTAAACCACATGAGAGGTTATGATCAAAAAAGCAGTGTTTGTTTAATATATGTATATAAATATATCTTGCTGCATTACTTTCCTTTACAACAAAATGAAAAAGAATACAAACAATTAAAAAAATTAAATAACAGCTGCACACTAGATAATGTGGGAAGATAGTTATGGGGACACAGACATATGGTCTGATATTTTGATTTATTTTCAGTTTTGTGCGAAAATAGAAAAAACAATGAGAACAAGGAGAAACAGTGCTATTTTGCTGTTTGCTATGATCTTGGGGCGACCCATTTATTTCCTCTCTTCAAAATTGAAGATTGGTGCTGGGGTAGGAGATGAAATGAATCATAAAGTTAAATTTCAGATATTGAATGGAAGTACACTTTGAAGTTCGGATCGAAAAAAAAAAACGCTTCGTCTGAAAAACAATATATATACCTAGGGTGAAAATAATCCTCAATTCAATCCCGAGGTTAAACGTCATATTAGTATAGTGTGAATGGTATATTTGGGTGGGGAGGGGATACTTCGTCTAGTTGTAAGGGAACACATTTACCAACTTTAAATAAGTTTACTATTCATTTTGTATCAAAGAGTTTTTTTTTTTAACATTTTAAACAGTTTTGAAAAAAAAAAAGAGTGGTTGAGCAGGGGAGGGAGGGGGGGGGATGAACCTGACAAATCTATAAGCTCATGCCAGCTCCCTTTAAACATATTCATGTTCATTTACTACTTTTTAGACCATCACAAGCCAGACAACTTAGTATTTAAATAAATAGAATCTAAAAAATATCATTTTTTTCCTATACAGTTTTATTCAAAAATTCAAAAAAATATGATTCCATTGCGATCCCAATCTAAAAGTTGGTACAAACGTAGATAAAATACACAAGAATTTTTGAAAATTTTTTGAAAAAAATTCATTATATGTTTTTCGAGAAATTTAAATTTGAAATTTAAATTTCATTTTTTGAAAAAGATAATTTTTATCAAATTAGTCATGTTGCATATCAGACTAAGCGGCAACTAACGTACTTTAAAATGCCATTTACCAAATCGTTTTATCTATATTTGGTGCCGAGTTATGGCCCCTTTTATCTTCCCTTATCCATGGAAAAACGAGGGTTTTTCCAAAGTTCTAAGTCTCATAAACCAAAAAATAACAGAGATAAAAATCTAAAAATTGAGACTTTTAATTACCTCAAGGGGTACAATTGATGAGCCAAATTTGAAAGAAATACAAAAATGCAAGGTAAAATTTTTCTCAGATTTTGGATCACTTGACGTGAAATGACCCTAATATAAAAATTTAAAACATTCGCCGATTAATCGGCAAGATTTTGTCGATTATTAATAATCGGCAAAGTGGCCGATTATGGCTGATTAATCGGTACTGCCTATTAATCAGTGCATCCCTGGTAAGAAGTATAATAAAAGAAGAAACACCTCAGTAACATCATTATAATTCAACCGCGACGAGATGGCCGGTGTCAATCAAATGAGAAAACGAGTCCATTCCTTAAAATAGGTAGAATTTCTACCCATTCAAATTCCCCATAAATTGTGAATCCCATTCCTCAATTTTCATCAGCGTATCACCCCTTCCTAAAAATGGACAATCCTGAAAAAAGGAGGAGTCATAGGCCATCTCTGCGAAGTTGAATTATACTTTTTGAGCTGTAAGCATATAAACAAAGTACTGCTGTTACAATGTTTCGGAGATGGTGGGGGAGGGGAAACAAGAGGGGTGGGGGACGGAACTTTTATTTTTTAGGGTATATTAGAAAACTATCATCTGCAAAAAAAAAAAAAAAAAAGCATCCCCCTAATTATTTGCGACACGAAAAGCGTATAAGCATGGTACTGCTCTGTCAATGTTTCGGAGTGGGGCGGGGGGGGGGGGGGGAGGAGCAAGAGAGGTGGGGGTCGGAATTTCGTGTTTTTTTAGTGTATACTTTATACAGGGTGTCCACTCCAATCGTGGACCAATAGCTAATTTCTAAACCGTTAGAGATAAGCATATAGTTTATTTAGGAAAAAATCTCAAAATTATCAAAGGAATTTTGAGTCTATTCAATGTTTTTCAAAAAATCAAATTTTGAAAGAGTTACGAAATTTAAATTTTTATACAGCCCCCCAGTCCTATCAATCATATTTAGTAAAACATTCTTGACACTGTAACGTTTAAAACTAAAAAAAAATCACTCTTCTACCACAAAAATTGACCGAGTTATGACGTTTTGAAAAATCAAGATTTTGCATTGTTTCATGACGTCATCGAGAGATCGCTTAAGGGACCGTATGCGAAATCCTTCAAAATCTTGATTTTTCAAAACGTCATAACTCGGTCAATTTTTGTGGTAGAAGAGTGATTTTTTTTAGTTTTAAACGTTACAGCGTCAAGAATGTTTTACTAAATATGATTGATAGGACTGGGGGGCTGTGAAAAAATTTAAATTTCGTAACTCTTTCAAAATTTGATTTTTTGAAAAACATTGAATAGTCCCAAAATTCCTTTCACAATTTGGAGATTTTTTCCTAAATAAACTATATGCTTATCTCTAATAGTTTAGAAATTAGCTATTGGTCCACGATTGGAGTGGACACCCTGTATAGTAACATTTTGAAAAGAATCAGCTTTCCCCTAATTAGTTGCGACACGCAAAGCGTATAATGATAGTAGTGCTCTTGCAATGTTTCGGGGAGAGGGGAGGAGCAAGAGGGGGGATAGGGATTTTGTGTGTTTTTTTTTTTTGGTGTGCACTTTATGTACTAACATCTTGATACAAAAAAATAGCCTTCCCCGAACTAGTTGCAACTCGAAAAGCGTATAATCACTTCACTGCCCTTGCAATGTTTCGGAGGGGGTGGGGGGAAAGCAAGGGAAGCGGGGGTCGGGACTTTGTGTTTTTTTAGTGTACACATTATGTACTAACATCCTGAAAAAATTCAGCTTTCCCTAAATTAGTTGCGACACGAAAAGCGATAATCATAGCACTGCTTTTGCAATGTTTCGGAGGGGGTGGGGGTGGGGGAAGCAAGAGAGGTTGAGGTCGGGACTTTTTTTTAGTGTACACTCGATGTACTGACATCCTTTCGAAAATTCAGCTTTCCCAAAATTTGTTGCCACAAAACCTATTTTTTTACCTTCATTAACTGGACTTGGACTAGAAGCTGGATTCGCCCTTGAAGTCGGAGAAAAAGAAAGAACCATGCATAAGAAAGTTTTAGTTTCTGTAGTTTTCTGAATTTGATACGTTTATCTTCTAGTATAAATAGCTTTATATCTCGTGTTTGCGTTTTGCATCTACACATCGCTTTATCTTCGTTACTCCCACAAGGTGACAAAAACGAAACGTCACTCAAGCTCAATCTGTGGATACAAGAAAATGGTTTCTGCTACTATTTAAAATCAATAATGGATGATGAAGGTGAGTACAAATTCGATTTTCTTTACTTGGTATCAATATCAAAAGTCCAGTAACCTTGTCGTCAAAAAAGAGGGATAATCTGCGTCAAATCGGTTAGTTCTAATTTTTTGCTGACCTGTTTAGGATATTGATCGAATAAAAAATCCAAGTTTGTGACCCCGAGCGCCGAACGCAACCTTGTCATAAATCGAAAAAACCGCAAAATTTTGCCCTTTAATTTAGTTTTTGGCGATTTTATCTGGGCTTGGTGTTTAAAACAAATGCTTGAATAGAAATATATAATCAACTTGAAGAAAAATCAGTTCATAATCTTCCTGTGGGCAGCACAAAATTTCGTCACTGGCCAGATGTTTTCCGCGGGCTGTTGGTTGAAGACCCTTGATGTCTACTATTCGAACTAAGGGGAATTTGTAAATCTTCTGGAACCGGAACGCCAATTAGAAATAATTGAATCTTGAGCCATGCAGGGGCGCCCTGAACTAAAATTTCTAGGAGGGGGAAAATTATCAAATTGCCGAATGAAGTTTCAAGTTTACTGAATGATAAAATACAAGCATGCACAGATGTCGTACATGAATAACATTTAATGACAAAAAATATTAGGCATCTTTTAAAAAATAGTTCCAAAAACTAAAAAGAACAAATAATCTCAATGTTGCAATATTGTCTTCAAATTCCCGAATAGTCAGCAAAATATGCCGAATACGGAAATCATTGGGAGGTCACAGTGATCTCCCGTGACCTTCCATCGGGGCGCTCCTGGAGCCATGACTAATTTTGTATAAAAGGGAAGTTTCTTTCTGCATAAAACCAGTATCGAAACCCATTAATGCCTGACATTTCTTTCCCCAAAGATATTTTGTATACTGGTTACACGGCTACAGAACATACTTTACAATGGTTATGTGCTGCAATCTATTAATGATGAATTGAAACAATACCAAAGTTTTTTTATTGAACATTATTATTCGGTTGAAATGTTCATTTTTGGTAAATTCAACCACTTCTTAGACCGTCCCTAAAAAGGGGTGCTAGGCATTAATGGGTTAAAAAATCTGGTAAGGCTATGTATAGAGTTGTACCATGGAGAACTGGTGCATGAACCGGAAGCGGAAACATCATTTCGTTTTGTGATAGATAGGATCAGCGAAAACGTGCAAGCAGGTAAATTTTTACTGCTTTCGCGTTCTCGCTAAATGCAACTACAAATTGAAATGTATCTTCAATTAATTGTGTATCTTCGTAAAACAGTTTGTTGATTTCAGTTTTTTCCACTGAAGATTCTTCTTGTTCGTCAGCTGATCTTGATGGAACAGGCCGAGATTTGCTCGCTTTTTCTGCGAGAATCACGGATGAATTGCGATCTCATTTCCGGAGAAACGCCGGCACCGATGATTATTACGAAAGCATTTACGACAATTCGTTCAGCACGCCCGAATCGGGGAGCTACTCTTACTACTCCGATTTATTGGCTGTGGCCGACTTGAAAGAGACTTCCGTAGAAGATGACCAAGCTCAAGCTCAAAATCATGATACGATGGACAGCGATAAACACAGATTGTAAGTGTTATTAATATTATAATCATTATTTTGTTTGTCTAATTGCGTTTAATAATTACCTGGTTCGATGGCAGTAACATTTTCTACAAAAACTATCACTCGAAGCGAGTTGCCATTTGTATAACACACAAATAGCAACAAACGTTATAGGCAAATGAAATAATAATAATAATAATAATAATAATAATAATAATAATAATAATAATAATAATAATAATAATAATAACAATAATAATTACAATAATAAAGATGATAATAATAACAATAATGATAATAATATGAATAATGAGAACACAAGTAATAATAACACAAATAATAATTTAAAAAAATAACAATAATAATAAGTAGTAATAATAATAATAATAATAAGATACAGTTTTGATTGGGATAGAAATATACATATTTAAGTTGTAACCTTTTTTTTTTTTTTACTTTTCTTACAAAAAGGAAACATTCATTCTGTTAAACACAATTTCTTTAAAATTGTGTACATATTGTTTTAAGATCTGCTTCTTCAAGCTGCATCGATTTTTCTTCCTTTTGTTATAAAGTGTATAGAATACTCATTATATATTCGAACCTTACTAACCCTCCTCTACTACGGTGGTTTAAGATCAGACATATACTACTGTTGGGTCGGATCCGACATACTCTTTTTTGAGCCTTTTTTTAACATAAAAAACTATTTATATTTTAGAAATTGGATACTAATGTAAAGTAATCATACTATAGGATGTAAAAATATATTAGACAGAATTTTAAATTTGGTTTGGGTAGGATACGACCCACCGTAGTAGAGGAAGGTTAAAACGAATTCCAATGGATCCAGAGGCTTATTTGGACGTGAGGCTGCCCTGGGCTTTTGAAACTCCCCCCCCCCCCCGCCCCCCTGAGTTGTTGAATTTCAGGGTTGTAAAAAAAAAAACTTTTTTATTTACTTGACATAAAATACGATTTCAAGATAAACCGTGCAAAGCCCGGTCACACTCACACAGCTAGTTAAACATGATAATGGTTGGTTGTTAACAACCAGCCAATTGGTAAAAATTCGTCTTTTGCGAAGTTCAACTTTTACTACTACAAATCTGCTCCTACATTATTATAAATCAACATTTTTAGTACTTAATTACATTAAGAACTTTCTTTCGAAATTTAAAACAGTTTTTGAAATGAATAATCTTCACATATTTGTTTCAAAAATAGATTAGGACAAGGAACGTTGACGCCAGTGGACATCTATCCTTCTAATAGGAAAGTGATTAGTGAGATGATCTTGTAAATAACTCTCGTGTTACCTGGAAGTTTCTGATCCGAATCCAAGTGACAGTGCGGTTCCTGCGGTTCACACGATGCAGCAAAAAACTGGTTTTCCATCTGTTTCTATTTACACCCCCACCCCTGAAACCACTCCAGGTCGCACACTGCTGAGAATAGAATTAGTCTGAGAAAGAGACAGCAATAAATTATCGTGGAAAAGGATCCAGTGCGGGCAGCTCTTTGTACTTTGGCTTTGACTTCGGACGCCACCAGCTCCATGAACTTTGTCCATGTTCACCGCTGTGCCCTGCCAATACAAGGAAAAAAAAAATGTGGCCGCTAGCGCCCTGGTGACTAAAAAAAAAAAGGTCATTCTCGCTGCCGATCCGCCCTGCTGCCTTTAAAAAAAAAGTCTTCACTTTGCATGGAAAAAGTGCCCCCCCCCCCACCCCAATCGTGCCGCCCTGGGCTATAGCCCATTAAGCCCATACGTAAATACGCCACTGAATGGACCTTTAAAATCAGTTCGTCTTATCCGTAGAAAAATACGCTTTAAATAAAGGTCGAGACTGGCGGTCGCCACTCGCCAGTGGCGACTATAAATTATTTTTTGGCGACTATAAGATTTTATGTTGGTCACCAAACTGGCGACCCACTTTTTTTTCTGAACAAAAATACAAACTGCCGATGCATCCTACCGATTATGAAAAGAAATTGGCCTAAGCGTCGTCACTAGCGGCCAATGTTAACTTGGAGAGAAAATCGACCCATCTGCTTTACAACGCATCTAAATACAGAATTTCAATCTAGAAAATGCAAATAAAACTTTGTTGGAAAAATAGTCAAAATGACCAAATTTATGATTGATCAGCAAATTAAATGAAATGCTTTTTAAACTTCAAGTATGCAGGTGCGTTTAGTTTTTGTTTTATTTGCACAATATGTCTTATTATTTGAATTTTAAAATAAATAATTTTCCTTTTTAGAAAAAGTTCGTAAGTTTTTCTTTAAACATTTTTCTTTTATATATAGTAACTAGCTTTATACCCGGCGTTGCCCCGGTGCGTATCAATACAACATAGCATTCAAAAAAGAAAAAAAAAAAAAATTGGGAGAATTCTATTCTTATTTGGGTACATAAAAATTTGCATCAATCTGTCTCTTAAGTACAAACTTTGAAAAAAGTAAAATATTACAGAAAGTTAAACGTTTACAGAACAATAGTCTCACCAAATGTGAAAATTAAAGATACATGTTGTCTGTGTTTTGCCCAGTGGTTGGAAAAACTACATTTATTTTGTAGCGAACTACAACTACAACTACTTTGTTATAAATGTAGTTAACTACAACTACAACTACTTGTTTTTAAATGTAGCGGCTACAAACTACTTTTAAATTGTAGTCGCTACTTCGCTACTTTTTAAAAAATTAAAAAAAAAGCATACACCGTTTGAGGACTGATTAAAAAATTCGAAAAGTGGTTTACATTAATAAATTAACTCATTTGAATATGGAATAGATCTAGGAATTGTTTTTGAATTTATTTCTAATTCTTTTTTGTTCGTTTTTTTTTGCTAAAATTTGTCCTTTTTAAACAATTTTTACGAATATTCGCCGCAAGAAAGGATTCAAAAGTTAAAAGATTAAAAGAATTCAACCTTCATTTTTTTAAAAAATTTCTTCCAGGGAATCTTTAGAAACATATTGAAGGATTATAAAAATTATGATGCCAAATAAACCAATGACATCAAACAGACAGAATGTATTTCGTCAAAATGATGTATCTAGGATCAGCTCGAAGTTTTATAATTCTTATTTCTCATTGCGTCCGCTGCAGTACACGGGCAAGATTTGCACCAGTCAGAGTCAATTAAACCTTGTTTTTTTTTCCTTCGTTCTCTTTTTTTTTACTTTTTTTTCATTTATTTTTTTTTTTTTAAATTTAAAAGTAGTTTTCAGAAATCGCTACAAACTACTATTTTTTTGTATCGCGCTACTCACTGCTCTACTTTTTTCAAAAAGTAGTGCGCTACACTACAAACTACTAAAAAATGTAGCTACTACAGTAGTTTCGCTACATGTAGCGCGCTACTTCCGACCACTGGTTTTGCCACGTCCACTGCATGTTGTCTATGGTTCAATTTGACGGGCGGTAAGTAAATGTTTGTAAATTGCGCATTTTGTCCGAAGACTTTTTACATACATGTAATTCTCCGAATAAAAAAAAGCGTTGTGCTGGCTTTGAAGGCTTTTCTTCATTTAAGAAGTAAACATTAAATGGTACTGTTTGCAAACATTTTATTCAAAACAAAAAAAGAAAGAAAGAAAAGTCATGGAATGAATCTCTGAAAAGAAGCGTGAGCTTAAAAGGGGAAGAAAAAAAGAGTCAAAAACTTTGAAGTAGGCAAAAATGCATGCAAAATAGGCTTCTTAGCAATAGAGTAAAGTTCGATATTTTCAGATCAACTCAAATTCAACCACAAAGATCCAAATGCTGAATAGAAATATTGAATTCAGTCCACATGGTTGTACAAAAAGTTCTAGGTACGAACTCCCAAAAGAATTTAATTATCACGGAAAGTTCACAGAAAAATAGCACCAGCTAAAAGCGAAACATGTATAAGGCTTTTAATCCATGTTTTTGCATAATTCCTCTGATAGGAGGATAAGAAAAAAAATTTCTGTATCACACATATTTTGTGCCAAATGAGAACATGATTTGTAATTGTTTTTGACTTATTTCATGCTAAAATGAAATAGGTGAGCCTTGAAATGAAAATTCATTGTTTTAATTTTAATCTTTGTTGGAAAATGCTAATATTTAAATGCCATAAGTTTTATCAATTTGGAACCTAAAGGCTCATGTCGATTAAAAAAATAGGCCTAATAATAGGCTAGATTCCTATAAAAGGGTCATTTTTTGACAAAAAATTTGAATTTGAGCTTTTTAGATTTTTTTAAAATTTCAAGACCCCGCCTATGAGAATTCTAGGGCATCAAGGAACCTCTGTGTCAAGTTTGATGAAAATCTGTCGCAAACTGTGGATTTGTACAGAGAACAAGAATACAAACAAACATACAAGCATTCACTCATTTTTATTGATATAGATTTAGTTAAGATATATGTATGTGCAAGTACACAGTGTAATATTACTAAATGCAGAATGAAGTGACGTGGGTTTACAATTTTGGAACCTGGTTCAAATTGGCCACTAACGACACCAAAGTGGCCACTAACTTTTTGGGGTTTACTGGCCACTGGCCACTGAGAAATTTTTTTTGTCTCAAGCTTTAGCTATAAACCTTAAGGCTGGGATTGGAAACGTAATTCGTCTGAGCAGCAATTCGTTTTAAACGTATTCTAGTTAACGAGGTTCGACTGTATTCTAAAACTCTAGTATTGCCCTATCAAATTGCAACAAGTCGATCAATCTGCCTGCGTGGTATAACGTTCAATTCTTTTACAGGTTTTATTGCTCTTGCCAGTGTTCAGGGCGGTGGAGTCCATCGGTTGGAACAGGTCCACTGGAGGAATTATTTCAAGTATTGCATCCTCTACCATCGCCATCATTGCCTTCAGCAGACATTCGAAATGACATTGCTCCGGACTGGTTGCACAATATGAGCACAGACTATAACAATTTTTCTATCGATGATAGCTATTCAGATTTCATCGACGTTTTTCATCGTTTGAATAATGACTCTTACACGATGCCGATGTCAATGAACTCAACTGATTTTAGATCATTTGACGAATTCTGAAGTCAGATGAACAGTCTGATGTTTTTTTTAGCAATGTCTATTTTTAATTTCGTGTGACAGAGTACGAAGATATGAGTTTTGAAATTTGGGCCGTGTCTGCCATTAAACAGAGTGACGGACAAAAAAAAAGCTGCATCACCCGTCAAAAAGTGGAAAACTGTGCAAAAAGTGTGGTTTATATTTTTATGTTTGGTATGAATATGATGCTGTTACAACAGAATGAAGTATTGGGCTTTACGTGAAGTAATTATACTAATTATGAATAAGTAAATAACATTTTATTACTCTAAAAAATGAAAAAAGGTAAAAATCGCCAAAACGTGGAACACAGTAACAGAAACACAAAATACTTTAGATAATGTAAAGTTTGCATAACAGCTGTCATATTACACGTTGTAAGATCGGATTATATGCAAACGATCACTTCAATACTTTGCTGATCCTCCACGAGCCCGATTATGGACTTATAGCAGTCCGGCATAGATGATATCAAACGTTAAATGCAATCCTGGCTAAATTCATTGTGCCAAACCCTAATAATACTTTTCTGGAGTGTAAACTTAGTAGACGGCTGCTTTTTCGCAATTTTTGTACCTATTATGTGACAACTCGTTGCTTTGGAAGAATACCGCTGCAACTCAAAAAAATCGAAAAATGACATTTTTATATCATTTTGTTCAGAAAAAATCGCTCTTTATGATGAACAAGGTTACAACTCAAAAGTGTCAAAAATATCCGCTATGGGACAATTTTTGGAGAACACTGATGTAACTCAAACTACATTCACTCTTTTTAAAATTACGTCATCAGTTAAAATGCCATTAAAGTCAATCATGCTATACATTAGAAAAGAGATTAACCCATTAATGCCTAGCGTCCCTTTTTAGGGACGGTCCAAAAAAAGGGTCTGAATTTCCCCCAAATGAACATTTCAACCAAATAATTGTGTTCAATGAGTACCTTGGTATTGTTTTAATTCGTTATTAACAGATTGCAGCACATGACCATTGTAAAGTGTGTTCTGTAGCAGTTTTAATATGATCTTTATCAAAACTGACATCCTTCACAATCTCAAGAAAAAAAGCTAATTTTCAAAGTTATTCCCAGCCTCCCAGTTTATGTTAATTGCTGACTTTATTTCTTCTTATAAAATGTCTTTTTAAGTATTATATCGTGGGCAGAAAAAAATTTTAGTTTAAAAAGTATGTACCCTCTGGGGTCTATCGTAACTTTTAAGGGACGATGTTTCTTTCCTTAATAAAAAAATTATTTTTTACATAATATTTTTTTTATTATTTTTCCTGTCCATTAAACACTGTTTGTAACCAGCATACAAAATATCTTTGGAAAACAAAATGTCAGGCATTAATGGGTTAAAATGCGGTTTTTTTAAGAGCAAGAATCTGAGAAACTGTCACGCCTAGCATTATGAGGTGATTCATGACCTCTCAGATTTTCTCCCAAAAATTACCAAATGTTTATTATCGTATTGAAGAACCAAATCCAGAATGTTTTGCTCTAAAGTTGAGTTGTTCAGTTTTTATGGATCCCTAAAGTTGAAGGTGCGGCATCAAAAATTAAGCGGATTTTCAAGACATGGAAATTGCTGTGAGCCAAAACTCTTACCAGGAACTGTTAAACTGCAATTTTCTTTTTGCATATGGAATATAGAAGGTTGAAACTTTACAAAATGAATGTTAAATTTGTGCTAAGTTGTTGCCGTAAGGTCAGTGAAGGCCCTCAAAACATGGCATTTTTGACGTTTTTTAGCGTTTTTGAGGTCCAAAAACAGCTTGTACATTTCAGTTGGCACGGCAAAAATAGTGTCGTTTGAAAGACCAGTGTAAGCACTTTAAAATAATGTATAAATAACCGAGGAAAGTTCAACGTGCTTTTAGTTGCGTAAGGCCGAAATATGAAAAATGTCATATTTTACCGATATTCAAACGGTCATAACTTCCTATGCCAACAACATATTGAAATATTTTTTTTGCCAATGTCATGCTCTATTCTTTTTCTTAACAGAACAGTGGAGTCCTTTGAGGCGAAACGTGAAAAAATTTTTTACAAAAAATGCATAGAAAAAAATAAATTTTTTGTAAAAATTTTTTTCACATTTCGCCTCAAAGGACTCAACTGTTCTGTTAAGACAAAGAATAGAGTATGACATTGGCGAAAAAAATATTTCAATATGTTGTTGGCAGAGGAAGTTATGACCGTTTGAATATCGGTAAAATATGACATTTTTCATATTTCGGCCTTACGCAACTAAAAGCACGTTGAACTTTCCTCGGTTATTTATACATTATTTTAAAGTGCTTACACTGGTCTTTCAAACGACACTACTTGTGCCGTGCCAACTGAAATGTACAAGCTGTTTTTGGACCTCAAAAACGCTAAAAAACGTCAAAAATGCCCTGTTTTGAGGGCCTTCACTGACCTTACGGCAACAACTTAGCACAAATTTAACATTCATTTTGTAAAGTTTCAACCTTCTATATTCCATATACAAAAAGAAAATTGGAGTTAAACAGTTCCTGGTAAAAGTTTTGGCTCACAGCAATTTCCATGTCTTGAAAATCCGCATAATTTTTGATGCCACACCTTCAACTTTAGGGATCTATAAAAACTAAACAACTCAACTTTAGAGCAAAACGTTCTGGATTTGGTCTTTCAATAAGATAATAAAAATTTGGTAATTTTTTGGAAAAAATCTGAGAGGTCATGAATCACAGGCGTGACACTCTCTCAGATTCTTGCTCTTAATGCTAGTTTCATTAAAATAGTCGCAATAGTCTTGAGCACAAGCGCGATAGAAGTTTCTGAAAAGTTAAAAATTGCTCTCCTGAAAAATGGGCTTTTTTGAGTTGAGGGTCATTTCCATGTGAAATCAACAAGCCTCAAAACTTGACCATCACTAATTTCAAAAAAAAAAAAAATTGTAGGGTTGATCTCTATCTCTAATCTCTAATCTCTAATACTAATAAAGCTGAAGGTGGGTCTGTCTGTCCTTCTGTCTGTTACGCGCGTAGCGCCAAAACCGTTTGGTCGATTTTCATGCCACTTGGCACAAAATTAGTTTGTAGCATGTAGTTTTGCACCTCGAAGCGATTTTTCGAAAATTCCGTTTCGTTCTTTTTCTGTTCGAATTCTTAGCGGAAATTCGATAAAATAGGGAAGAAATATTTCATACACATTTTCAAGTCTTATGTCATTCGAAAGCTTGAAATTTTCTGCACAAAATGAAGTTTTTTCGAAGTTTCTACGATCATCAGGAGAGCTGTAACAATTGTTTTTAGAATCCCGGAATTCAAGGCTTACCTTCAGTAAAGCAAGCCAAACGATTCTAGAATGGTTGAGCTCTCGATAAAATTTGTTTGAAAAGAGAGATAAAATGAATTATTTTATCAACGGAAATCAACTTTTCATGTTGTTACTATGGTTAAGTGTTCATACTTATTTTTGTTTCGTTCTTTTTCCAGCGTTGCCAGACGTAGTATTTTTGATTCTACGGTAGTATTTTTTCGGCCCAAATAAGGAGCGTAGTATTTTTCTGGCAACCCTGTTTCCAATATACTAATGACTTAATTAAAAGATTTGGCGGATTTTTTTTTTTTTTTTTTTTTCATTTTTATAGATTTCGCATTTCAGCAACATTGATTTTGGCAACGTTTGGAAACAGTAGTATTTTGTAATATTTTTTTTAGAGGAGGCGTAGTATTTTTTTTGTTCCAATTCTCTGGCAACCCTGTTTTTTTCCCGGTGAAGATGCTTTGGGACCCTGCTTGGCGTTTCAAAAAGTCAACTACGCAAAATAGCCAGGGTTACCACGCTTGGCGCGCCTATCGCCCATTTAGCGAGAAAAGGGTACCTAAAGCACAGATTAACCAAATATCGTATCAATTGCGATATTGCATCGTTCTTTTTAAAGTGTTTCATTTCGGAAAATGTATTGTTTTGTTTTTTAAGCTAGGAAAAAAAACTTTCTTCTTCTTTTAAACTTTGGTAAGATTTCTGTTGGTTTCTGTTATCAACAAAATTGTTCTTATTTTCTCTTTTGTCTTATTTTTGTGCATCTCCCTTGGGGTTGCATTCGAATGTTCCAAGGGGGTGTTTTACCCCATTTATCGAGTAAATCAGTGTTTTCAATGCAAGGTGATATGAATTGGTTAACAAAAGTGATATGAATTGGCGCGACTACTTGGCGATATATCGCCAAGCTTTTGATCGCCAAGTGTTTGACGCCAATTTCGCGAAAAAAATTTTTTTTTTTTTTTTTTTGATTTAGGTTCAATTCGGCACTGTTGGCGATATTTTGCGAAAAATCCACTGAATGATGTTAAAATCGACGATATATAGGAGATTAATCATTGTAAAACATTTTTTTGCATTGTTTTGTAGCAAACTAGGGATACAAATGTTTGAATTGTTATCTTGCTCACTCCAAGCACTATTTTAGCACTTAAGGCATCTACTAAGAAATTTACACGTAAAATTAAGTAGTGTGGGGTCCATATCAGATCTTTATATCATACTTTGAAGGAATTATAGTAGAATTACAACTAAAATAGAGCATTTTTTCTGCTATATCAATTATTTTACAAATGAACTTTTAATTTTATACCACGGGCAAAGCCGTGCGGGTACCGCTAGTTACCTTTATAAAGTGATACAAAAAACTGATTTTTAAAATTTTTTTCAGCTGTTAGTTTTTTGTGTGAGACCGCTTAAAAAACGCAAAAAATGGAAAAAAGTGAAATTTTGAACATACAAAGATTCAATTTTCTCAGTTTGTATTGCAGCTAGAGTCTTTTGTTATAAGCCTCTGCTTCCTGTTTATAATGTTCAATTGTGCAATATTGAAAATGATTTGATATGGAAGAAGAGGCTTTGAAATCCAGAAAAATGATGGCAAGAACAACACCAGGCACTCAGAGTCTTCATTGTGTAATGCCATTAAACAGGAATCAGATGCAAGTGAATGCATATTCATTTTCAACACTATAAGGATCGAACGTACTACAACTGTCAAAGGCGATCTTGATTGCCCAGAAATGGTTAGATTCTTGATCTGCAGGTCTAATGGATATTGGTGTCTAAGGTGCGTCTTAGACACAGATGAAGAAAATCAAGCTGTTGCAACCTCATGGACCCTCAAATTCTATCTACTATCCAGACTTTGAAAAAGTTGTCAATGTGCCCATAAGGGCTATTATTTCAAAAGTAGACCCTAGTAGAAACGGAAAAGGAATGATTTATAACCTCTCAAAACAAGACGTGGAATAAGCCAACCGTCACTTGTAAATAACATTTCGCAGTTTGCAATATTTCTGTATTATATATCCTCAGGAGCCATAGGCATTGCAATAAAGTGGTAAGAGTGTAAAAAGTTGATTCCATTTTTCATCCAGATCCCATTGCTGTCCCATTCTGCAAATTTTACCACATATACACTACATTAGGAAGTAATATATATATTTTTTTCAGATTTTTAAAAAATGCACTTTTTGAAATATTCAAGGTCAAATAATGCTTCTGGTGACCTTGAAATATTAACATCACGAAACCTTGTCAAATTACATATTATTTGAAAGCTTGTTTAAAGAGCTTTACAATGACATATAAAGACTCTAGCTGCAATAGAAGCTGAGAAAATTGAATCTTTGTATGTTCAAAATTTCACTTTTTCCCATTTTTTGCGTTTTTTAAGCGGCCTCACACAAAAAACTAACAACTGAAAAAAAATTTCAAAAATCAGTTTTTTGTATCACTTTATAGAGGTAATCAACCCTATAATTTTTTTTGAAATTGGTGATGGTCAAGTTTTGAGGCTTGTTGATTTCACATGGAATGACCCTTGCAGCGTTATTCTTCCAAAGCGACGAACTGTGAATAGGATTAAGGTCGAGACTGTTCCCAGGCCTGTTCAAAACTTCAATACCGCATGTTTTTAGATAGGTCTGAGCCCTAAACGAGGGAAATATTTTGTTTAAATATGGGTTTTGTTGTTTGTATGAAAACATGTATATGAGTCATAAAATAGTGCAGAAAAAAAGTTAAATCCCCCTTTACCGATTTCGCTGTATGACAAGGTGCAAAGTCATGTTGAATAATGCAATTTCCTGCTCTTTTAAAATCATCCCGAATAACTGGTTTTAAGCACTTGTCCAAGATGCCAGTGTAAATTGGCTCTAATAAATTTGAGTCATACAATCCCTTTGCTTGATATGTTTCCCTAAACCATTTGGCCCGCTGGGAATTCGACATTAGGCGATATACAGTGCGTACCGAAATGATAGGTCCACCCACATTTTTCAAAATTTCTACTCTTAATTGAGAATATGAATCACTTTTTTTGGTACAGACAATTAATCAGTAAGCGTTATAACTATTTATGATGAATTTTCTTAAAAATAAATAATAACTTTTTATATGATGCAAATTTTCATTTTCAGACCATTTCGAAAAGATAGGTCCACCTTCAGAAATTTTGCACCAATTACTTTTATTTCCAAAACTTTGCATAAATATCGTTGCTTAGTCTTACTGCGGGATTATGCTGGCCTGCTGTGGAGGTATTTAAACAGATTTGAACTTCAAGTTGTAATCAAACAAAATTGGTCGTTGTTGCAGTCTTTCGCTGGTTGAGCAATGGAAAATTGATGTATTTAAAAAGTGTGGAAAATCGATTGGACAAATAAGTAAGCTTTTAAACAGATTGCATAATGTTGTAAACAATTTCTTGCGACTTAGAAATGCTTATGGCAGAAAAAAATCTTCTGGTCGACCACCAAAAGTGATACCTCGACAAAGAAGGACCATCGTAAAGGACCTAAAATCTGGAAAAATGAGCTTATCCAATTCGGCCGGACAACAAAACCCTTCAATATCAAAATATACAGTTTATGCGAAGTGGTAAAGAAGTTTGGCAATTTAGTTTACTTAAAGAGGAAAACGGCTTCAAAATTCACTAAAAAGCACAAGGAAAAGAGATTAAAATATGCCCAGAAAGTGATGTCCTGGAAACAAGATTGGCATCGTGTGCAATTCAGTGCTGATTAGAAATTCATCATGGATGATCCAGTAGATAGCTGGCAATATTACCATCCCGATCTGCGTAACGATAGACAGATATTCTCTCTGATGCAAGCTGGTGGTGGTTCCCTTATGGTATGGGCCGGATTCGGAAATGCAGAAAAAAACGATATAAGTAGTTGTAGACATTCACTTGGATGCTGCAGGCTATCAACGGCTGCTTGAACAATATTTTCTTCCGCAATCAGAGCACAGTGGGGCCCATTCTTGTTCCAACAGGAGAACGTTCCTGTGTTCATTGCAAAGTCCATTTTAGAATGTTTTCTGGATACTGGTGTACATTTATCGATCTACCAGTTTGTTGCCCCGACCTAAATACGATAAAAAAACATGTGGGGTGTACTCGCAAAAACGTTCTTTGCAGGCGGAGGGCAGTACAACAGTATAGCAGACTTAAAAAAGGCTATTTCCTCCGAATGATCAAAAGCAAGACAAAGTGTCTGCAAATACTTGTAGAAACCATGCCGAATAGGATTTATGAGCTTATTCAGAAAAAAAGATAGCAAAATTTCTTATTAATTCAACATTAACTTGATGCTTGGTTCAGTGGACCTATCTTTTTGAAACAGCTGTTTCATATAATTTTTGATTTCCTTATTATTCCTATTATTTGTATATTATTCATGCATTATTTTACATTGAATGAAGTAATATAGTTTATAAAATAGCACTTTGTACATAATAAATCCTTTTTTACCAGCATAACTGTCGTTTTTACTGGTGGACCTATCATTTCGACATGCACTATACAATCTGGATGAAATACTTCGTTCTTTCTTGACCGAACATATCGCTTACCACTTACCATCAGATTCATATAGGTTGAATTTTGATTCACCCGAGAAAAATACTGATTCATTGTCCATGAAACATCTTATTTTGCCCATGAAAGTAGCTTCTGCTTCTTCTTTTTGTAAGTAATGACTTTTTCTTCGCCCGAGGGGCAATCAGACCACATTTTACAAGCCGTCTTTGTACAGTTCGTGCGCTTAAACTAACACTACGAGTATTTTCAAATTGTTTTTTTAAGTCAGGAGTACTTGCATGACAATTATTGAGATACATCCGTTTCAAATACGACCCTGAGACCTATGTGGTTACAATTTTTCTTCCTGATACAGCTCTTCTTTGAACATCGCCAGTTTCAAGTTCAAATTTAAGCACACTAGCAGTGAATTGATTACAACTTATTTTTTTTAGCAATTACACGTGTAGAATATCTTTCTTTAGCTGAAGCAACTGCAAACGCTTTTTTTCTCATCGACAATTGCGCATACGGACACATAGCGGGCATTATTTCACCTTAACCAAAAACGAACCGAAAGCAGGTTTCCTCACCTTCGGAGAGATATTTATATCTTTCGGATTATGAAATACGCTGGAAGCAATGCATGATGCATTCGAGATGTACAATTACCTCCTACGTTGCTTCCCAGCAACTAAGAGAATTTTATGTACACAAAATCGTGCGTTAACATTACACAATGTTTGTTTTTCTAGGTGATGCAGTTTTTTTGTCCACCACTGTATGTAAAAAAAGAAAAGTAAAATCTTGTTGGGCCAGTTTGGAGAGTATCTAGAAATTGTGGTCTTTCGTAAGGTTGTCCGACCAATAAACAAACAGTTCCTTTTTTTAAAATAAAGTTTTTAAAATTTTCCTTTGTTGAACTGGCAACTAACTTCCAATTTTTTTTAAGTGGTGGAAAACGCACCAAACCAAAGATTTTAACAGACACCCCTGTCAAAACAAGTATCGAAAGACACAATATAGAAGAGGGGGGGGGAGGGAGAAATATCCATAAAATATTTTGGAAAAGTTGATGAAACAAACCAAAAAGCGAAGATTAGAATTGTCTTCAAATAGTAGTATATCTGAACCAAAGTAGTTTCACGTCTGAAATGAAAGTAGTTGATGATTTCGAAGATACTAAAATTGAAGAAAGATTTTTTCTAAAATTCTCAATAAAATTAAGTTTTTTACAGTAAATTGGCTTATCCATGAAAGTAAATGGACATGAATATTGGTAAATTTCCTCAGAAGATCTGATGCCTGTAGTTTCAGGTTTTTTTTTTTTTTTTTTTAAATCCTGAAAAAGAACATGTGTTGTAACAGTGTCAAAAACTGCTGTCATTAAGCTTCCTTAACCTAATCAGCAGAGGCATGTAAAGAGTTGCTTTGAAAATGAAATTTGACTCCGTGACATTCCTAACAATAATAATCTTCTGTGATTTAAATATTTAAAATATTTTTTAGTAAAAAAAAAATAATTATTTTGCTATTTTTGTCCAGATTTCTTGTTATTTCTTTTCACCAAATAAATGTATGGTATTTCTTTAAATATATTCTTTCTTTTACATTGTAATAGCACTTAAATAGACATGTAGGGGAGAGTGGTAATGAATGGGCCACTTTTTGGTTTTGAATTTTGTAATTTTTTCTAACACTTTGTTTTAACTCTAAATTGGTGTTTTAGTTACTTTACTTATCTGGCTATCTAAAGCGTCATAAAAGTTGGATTAGCACCTGTCTATAATGAATTATAATAGAAAATAAAAAATTTGAAATTTGGCCCATACAAACCCACCTATGGGGTTGAATGGGCCATCGAAGGTAATGAATGGGCCACTAAATGAATTCAATGAAAACATGTGGATTCAATCTTTTATTTGCTGAATATGACAAAATAAATGTGGCACTTGACATGATGATACAAAATCATACTGATTTAAAATTATATAAACATCAAAACTGATGCAATTAAAATAAAACTGATGCATACCAATTGTAGCAGAAAAATGACTAAATAATGAGATTGTAAGAAATAAATAACATCAAATATACAGGGTGTCCACTCCAATCGTGGACCAATAGCTAATTTCTAAACCGTTAGAGATAAGCATATAGTTTATTTAGGAAAAAATCTCCAAATTACGAAAGGAATTTTAGGTCTATTCAATGTTTTTCAAAAAATCAAATTTTGAAAGAGTTACGAAATTTAAATTTTTATACAGCCCCCCAATCCTATCAGTCATATTTAGTAAAACATTCTTGACACTGTAACGTTTAAAACTAAAAAAAAATCACTCTTCTACCACAAAAATTGACCGAGTTATGACGTTTTGAAAAATCAAGATTTTGCATTATTTCATGACGTCATCGAGAGATCGCTTACGGGACCGTACGCGAAATCCTTCAAAATTTTGATTTTTCAAAACGTCATAACTCGGTCAATTTTTGTGGTAGAAGAGTGATTTTTTTTTTAGTTTTATACGTTACAGTGTCAAGAATGTTTTACTAAATATGATTGATAGGACTGGAGGGCTGTATAAAAATTTAAATTTCGTAACTCTTTCAAAATTTGATTTTTTGAAAAACATTGAATAGACCCAAAATTCCTTTCGTAATTTGGAGATTTTTTCCTAAATAAACTATATGCTTATCTCTAACGGTTTAGAAATTAGCTATTGGTCCACGATTGGAGTGGACACCCTGTATATAAAAAAATAACAGATAATACACACTATGATTTAACAAATTTTATATACTTCAGAAATGATATTAAAATCACTTTCAAAAACTTCATCTTCATTTTCAAAATTGTCAAAATTCAATTTTTTTTTTTAATTTACTAGACATCGGGAATAAGTAATATCTAGCTTAAGTTACCAAGAAAGAAAATGAAACCGTACTGTGAGGAATATAATGTGAAGGAGAGAGGGGGCTTTTTCAAGCCACGCACTGCGACCAGAGGTCTATTGTACTATAGAAATATAATATTAGATCTGCAAATTATATTTAGAAGTTACTACAAACCTATTTTGACGCCAGTAATCTTTATCTATGACAGTCAGTTGTGTTTCATATTAATGCGAAAATGCAAAGAAAAGGAAGAAAAACAATATTTAGGTGGCCCATTCATTACCATGACATAGTGGCCCATTCAGCCCCACCTATACTTTTGGAATACATTTAGGTTTTTTGAGTACATTGAATTTAGATAACATCAAAATACATCTTAAGATTAGTTTATAGATATGGAAAGACTAGCTTATCCATATGTATGCAGTGAAATACTTGGTACATTTTAGCTAGGAAATGTTTTACTAAAGAGGGAAAAACTTACTTTTCAGTCAGATTTTTGACCATGCCCCTCTAGTTTGAAAATGGCTCAGAGCAAACGAATGAAAATTGGATGAGTTTAGGGTCATTTTCAAAATTTGCTTACATTTGCTGTCCGGAGGTTAAAAAGACGATTTTGAAGCATAACTTATGTTTTAAATTCAATGCGAATAATTATTTTTTGCAGGAAATACCCCCAAAAAAATTCTATCACTCAACAAATTATTGAAATTTATTTATTTATTTTTATATAAGTTTTTAAAAATGAGAATCAAGGCAAAAACGCTTGTCCATTTCCAATTTTCGCAAGTTCAACTATTTTTTTCCTATACTTAATGGTCAAAAAACGCAAATGCGACACATTATTTTTATATATTGACTATTAGTATATGGTATACATGATAAATATTGACACTAGTAATTTTATTTCAATAAGAAATGTATGAATATATTTTGTCCGGCAGTTCTTGTCAAGTCCGTTACCCTAAGATTATTTTTGCCAAAAAAGATATTTATTGCAGTCAAAAGATGGTAACATGTATTCAGTTAACTTAACAAACTAGTGACGCAACTATTTCGTACCATTTTGTTTTCCTGAGTCGAGAAGTATTACTGTGGCGTTTCGCACAAAATTTCTTCCAGGTGCGTATTTTTATTCTTTGTCAAGTCTGTTACCAAAGGTTTTAGTATTAATTTTTACTTTTTTTCAACTTTTACCCCGAAATATTGTTCATTATACAACTCTAAGAAAATGCATATTATTGTTCAATTTTTAAATTCGTAAACCTAGCCATAAGTTGACATTTTGGTTGAAATGTCAAGTCCGTTACTGGTCAAATCCGTTACCAAATGTCAAGTCCGTTACCATACAGTTTTTGATCAATATTTTAATGGTCACAAACATCGTTTTAAGCTTGAGGGACACAAATAATTTCAATTGAAGTTGGTTCTAGGCTCTATGATATAGTTAAAAAGTGAGATTTCATATTGATTTTGTATGTTAAAGGACGACAATTTTCCTTGCAACTTACAGTTTAACAACAGCATTTGAATACTTAATTATTCATCAAAGTGTACAACCAGTTACTTTTTTACACACTTATAATATGTGACTAAACATCTGTTAGTGTTTCTAAAAGAAAATAGCAAGTTAAAAAAATTACTTAAAAATTTTGAAATGTATGCATATGGTGAAAATGACCCTTTAGTACAGGGGTGGCCAACATTTTTAGGGAGAGTGCCACTGTTTGGAGAGAAAAAGCTCAGCGTGCCACATTGTATTTTTCCAAAAAAACTGAAAATTTTTGAAAAGTTAAAAATAGGTTATTTGTTGACTATGTAATTCTTCTCTAAATAAAACATGTTTTCTCGTAAATCTGAGCAATTGAAATCTAAATGATAGTGAAGATAAAACAAGTCCAAACTTAGGAGTTATCGTTAATAAACACTTTTATAGGTTCTGTCAGTTGGCTTATGCTTAAAATAGAAACAAATAACATCAAACATTCTATTCTAAAAAATAAGCAGTCTGTACTTAATGTGGTTTATGAGTCTGTATCTTTTTTTACCAAGTCTTTAATTTTAGGATTAGTTCTTGAGAATCCTAAGAAGTTTAAGTGTTTTAAGTGCTATCAATTAATATTCAACGGTATTTAGATTTTTCTGCATTCATAACAAAAATATTTGTTTAGAAGCGTATTTTGAACAAAATCTACAACAGCACCAGACGGCTAAAGTGTGTAAATGTGAAAAAAAAATTTGTTGGTACAAATTTCCAAATTTCTATATAACGTGGATGACTTTCTGTTGAAGTAAACTCTTATTCTTGATGGCCAATGCAAAAGGTCAGCAATTCCGATTTGGATTTCAGAAGGGTAACAAGTAGTGTCTTGCAGAGAAATAGACAAAGAATGTGAAAAGATCAGAATTTTTTTATCATCCTGAAAATCATCAAACTTAACACTGAATGAATACTTAAAATAGGTGTAAAATTTTCTCCATATATCATCGTAAATTTACTAAATTTGTGTTGTTACTTTCAGTATTAATTTTTAATGTTTTATTCTTTTTTCTCGAAAGTAGAGAGAAAGAAACTGAAGTTTCATCATAAAAGAATGTAGATGGCCTATACTTGTTTAGGAAACTTTTTTTAGTACAATCTTAAATTTAAATTACTTAAACGCCGGATAATAAGAGATAACGCAAGTCCCCATTGCTTTCCTTCCAGATATTTTAAAAATCACACTTCCTAAAATTCTAAAATCTTATGACTATTTTTCCTTTGGACAGCTATTGCACATTTCAATGAAGGAGTAACTTGCCATACTCTCCTCTTTCTCCTGGGAAAGTTCACAAAACATTCAGAGCTCTAATTCGCAGTTTGTTAATACAGTGAACTCTACAAGGTCACAAACAGAGAAAAAGTTTCATTCCTTGGCAAGGAGTTTGTGATAGATAATTCGATGATACTTTTGAAGTTTTTTTCCCAAATTAGTTTTGAGTAATGTAACAAAAACAATTTAAGGGTCTTCAGTTGTACAACCATACCGAATTTTGTCCAATCTGGTTTCTTAATTTTAGTTGCAGAGAACTTTTTTTTTCAAATTTCATCACCCGTAGCTGAAACTATTGCAGATCAAGAATCCATTCTGCAGCATCGAAAGTTTCATTCGTGACAAGCACAAATATGCTTTACAAAGCATTGTCTGTAACGTCACAGCTTTCGTTGGATGTCCGAATCTAACGCTAAGTACTTTGCAATATTGTAGTTCAGACAATTTGTGAGCCAGCCTCCTGACACTTAATCGTCATGATGTCACATTTATCAGTTTAAGGATTTTAGTTTCTATCAATATTTTTGAGATCGACATTTTTTCCTCAATTTTGGAATTTTTTCAAAAAGTCTTCGCGTGCCACTCTTACTACTCTGCCGTGCCACATTGTGGCACGCGTGCCGCGGGTTGGCCACCGCTGCTTTAGTAGAACAAATAGCTACATCTATTGGTGGCATCAAAAAAAATTCATGCAAATACTTTTTCATATTTTGTTAGTGGCTCATTCATCACCATGGCCCATTCATTACCACTCTCCCCTATTAATTATCCCAACACGATTTTCACAACTTTTAAGCTCGGTAGTCCAGACCTTATTTATTGGTTTGGACCTATTTTGGACGTTCTTGGAAAATCAGTTAGAACTATTAATAAATAATTTTAATTAAAAAAAAGATGTAAAATATGTCACGCATTATAAGTTAGCAAAAAATGATCTTGGGGGAAAATTGTAACGGGCAGAAAAAAAGAAAAGGAAAATATAGTTGTAAAAAGTGGACCAAACCCCTAGTTTCCCTTACATATCTCTTCTTTTAATGTGCCCAGTCACCTTCTATTTCATCCTTTTTACTTTTATGAAATTAAGTTTGATTATAGTTTTTACTGTTTTCAAATATTTTACACCTACATAATGAATTTTCCTCCACTTAAAAATGTCAAGAAGACTCCTTGAAGAAGTAATTTCACACCGTGAAAAAAAAAACTTAGCTACTTCTTCGTACCAAAGAAATCAATATGACAATAATAACTTCCCCGTGATTAACCCCATTGAAATTACTTCGATGAAATATTTAAAATTTCTGCTTGAATTTCCAAGAACGGAGATAGGGACTCTACTCGAAACTAGCATTTCTTGAAAATATTTTCTGCGAATGATTGATTCCACTATCATATTTCCCTTGCAGCGAAAGAAATCTGACAATCATTTTATCATTGGCGCTTGCAGTTAATCCGTAATTCCAGAAAATACTTATGGATGAAAAAAAGAGAAGATTCTTGGAACTGAGAGTTCTTCTTGAATGAAAGCTTGACGTCTCTTATTATAGTTAATTAAGCAACTCCGAATCTGCAGATGTTACTTTTTTGTCAACGAATGGAAAAGAAAGAGAATAATAGCAAAAAAAAAAAAAAGAGGGGGGGGGGAGACAAGTACGTGTCTGGATTTTAAGTAAAATTACTTTCATTTCAAAGAATTGATAAATATTATTCAGTCATTTTAAAGCACTAGTTGATTTCATTCATTTTTATGCCTTTAAAAGGGCGGACGATGATGCAAAAACTTTACATTGAATTCTCTTCACTAAATAAGACCAGGGGCGATCACTGTGCGTTCCTATTTTTTTTTTTTCCGAAAAATTTCCATTGACGATTCGGAAAATTTAGAGACAGCATTGCAATATTGTAATTATTTATTTATTTTTATCAGCATTTAATGATGTCTGATGTCTCTTCCCATTAATTGTCATTATGTATGTATGTATGTATGCTTGCACATTTGTTTTTCTTTTCTTTTTTAAGCATTTGTGGTAATCAATAGAAAGAGCTATTCTTTTGCTTTACAATGGTTTTTAAATTTTTATTCTAGTATTATTAGAAGAGAAGGATAAGTTACAGTCACACACACATTTGCGCGTAACCATCATCTGTTTTTTTCTCATTTTTTTACAGCCCTATGTTTTGTAAAAATTTTGAAGTAGAAATCAAACATTGATCGGCTTACTTTTTTTTAAATACCCGTCCTTCGCACAAAATTTTGTTAAAATTGGAAATAGCGATGACAAAAATCTCTTTATTTATTAATTTGACGTGGAATTGCACTTACATAATTTAAAGATCACTATTTTTTCCAGTAAAGGTGTGATGAGCAGTAAAAAATATAACGTTTATCGGCGGCATACGTTGTTCGGAAGGGCATAAGGAAAGATAAATTAAAGAGTTGTTTACATTTTAATGTTTAAATTTATGCACTTGTGCCATTTATTATTGCATCTGGTTTAGGTTCATAATTAGTTACCATTTATAAATAGTATTAAGAATAAACTGCCTATCAAAACACTCAAAAGAAATTTAAAAAATCAAGAGTTTGTATGTATCCTTGAATACCCGCGACGTGGGGGTTGGATGCTTTATCTTTATCTTAAGTTATTTATACATAATTATTTTTGCTAATATTGTCGTCCCCGCTTAATGGGGTGACGGATAAATGAATACCGGAATACCCCGCTTATACGAATAAAATATCTCGGAACCGAATATTTCCCATGCCATAGGCGCAATGATAAAGATCCTAGCGTAATCAAATACCTCGCTTAATCGAATAATATTTCTGGGAACCGACGGTATTTGTTAAAGCGGGGCCGACAGTATCTTTAAATTAAAAAATTATCCATTGAAGTTCTGCTTGTTAATTTGTAGAGCATCATAACCTTTTAATTTGCTGTTAATTATTACGAATAGCGATTGGGTTACTTTGAGCTGGGTACATACTTTTTTTTTTTAAATGGCGACTAAAAGTGCAACACTTTCGACTATTTTTTTGCGAATTTGGTCGTCAGTGGCTACTATTCAGAACTCCTAGTCTGGAGCTTTGCTTAAGTAGTGCTGCATTTCATTCTCTTGAATTCAAAATACCATTTTTACTGTGTACAGCAGATTGTTCATGTACTTCGGTTCAATTTATGAGTTACTTTGTTTTAACCGTATTTTCTTTAATTTGGAAGACCCGGATACGGATTCCTTATTACGAGTTCGTATTAATCAAGGACGGTACCAGCTTGTGGTTAAGGAGGGGGTCATTTTCATAAAGGGTTAAAGGGCAATTTTTGGCAAATTTTCCGTAATATTAGACCTGAAAAATGCAGTTTTATGCTACATTTGGTCACTTAAAGGGGGGGGGGTATGACCGCCCCCCCCTCCTCTGGATCCGCGCTTGGCATTAATGAGGTACCACTGTACGTCCAGTGGCGGCGCTAGCTATGGGGCAGGGGGGGCAATTGCCCCCTGTCGGAAACGTCTTGCCCCCCCATCGGGGAAAATTTCTAACTTCGTCGGGGAAAAAATTTCCGACGATCAAATTTTCCGACAGAATAAGTGCCGAAATCTCTTCTGATTCCGACAGACCAGTAAAATAATGTCAATAAAATCATTAAACTGAAAAAACTTTATTTTTTTCTTAAGATATTCCCATTATTCGATTAAGTATACAATTTCCAGACTAATTTCGAACACGAGAACCTTCAGGACTCCATCGAGTTGCTGCCATCCTATCTCTTTTGGATGAACGTAAGTTCTGTTGGAGAAAGTTATTTTTGTTCAGGTGGAAAAGGACAAATTTTCCCCTTTCGTTTTCTAACCAGAGGCCCCACGCGTAAACCGCCAGCAGCGTGGCAAGTCATTGTCACTTTCTGAGAATCTGATAGACCAGCCGCTAGACACGTGATTCTCTCAGGGCCTTTGCCATTACCAAGGAGGGCTGATGATACTCGGGAAGAAAGGAAAAGACATCCCCCCCCCCTGGTGAAGGGGCTGGCTATCTTCCTCAGGCAGGACCCCGGAATTGCGATCGTCGCCAGAATCATTATTGTACGATTGTGCATCGTCAGACAGTTTTAATTAGTGTAACACGAGTAACAGGTGTCGGTCGGGGGGGGGGGGTGATTTTTGGCGGGAGCTTGAAGCAAGAAAGACGTTTTCGTCGAAAGAAATTTTTCCGCCGGTCTTTCTCTCCATCATCGGCGTGTCGATCTCCTTTGTGGTGTGGATCTCCTGTTGTCTTTGAACCTTATGATAGGTTTACTGAAACGTCTTCCTTCATCAACAAGGTAACAAGTAGAAATTATTATGGTTTGCTTTAAATTTCCCTTTTTTTTTATTAAAATGCATGTGTTCTTTGTTTTAAAATACATGTCAATAAATGGGAAGCATATCTATAAATCGTAGCAAACGCTTTAATTAACCTTTGCATTATGAGATTACCGTTATATAATTTTTCCATTAATATATTAAATGATAGTAGCAGAATGTAACTGCTGTTGGTTGTTTGTAATGCCTTTATAACACTTGATCTTAAAGTAAAAATTAATTGCACCTGCATTAATTTTAAATGTTTTACTGTGCACAAAAAAAAAATAATTTTCTTGCACTTTAGAAAATATATTTTTTCTTTTCTTTGGTTCGAATTTTAAGCAAATAGGTAAACAAATGGAATCACACTGTTGCGCACTTCTTTAACATAGGGCGGTTCTCCCGGTCCCCTGCCAGTTTTTCATTTAAGGAGTCGTCAATCTCATTTTGCAATGTAAAAAAAGGGAAAAACCTTCCCAGAATTAAAAAAAATAAATAAAATGTATAGAAAGACATGAATCAAAATGATTAATTTTTTTTTCTGTAAAATTTCGATAGGAAATGTGATCTTTAAATCTTAGTTAAGGATTTCCTGTAATCTAACTTCTGACTAAAGAAATATTATTTTCGAATGTTTTTTAACCGAAAGGATAAAAAACATTCCTGTAAAAAAATAACCTGTAACATCATAGAAACCTTTGCGAGCAGCAGTTGAAATAAATAAATAGTAACAATAATAAAAATCGTGATTGCTTCATTGGGGCAGCTGACCAGGGCCATCACCGAGAGTCAAACTGGGCGATTTTTTATCAGTTAGGTCACCGGGCCGCCTCCCCCATCTGACAAAGGTTGGCTTCTCGTTTTTCTTAATGGGAAAAAATCAAGAAATAGGAAATTTTAAAATTACTCCCCCCCCCCAGAAACAACAACCACCTATAAAGCCAACTAGATTTTCAAAAACGTTGTCGAAAAGAAGCACATACAATTTTTGTTTTGGGGGCAATTTTGAATAATTTCTGGGAGAGTCTCTGTACCACAACCCTTACCCTATCGCCGTCAAAGGCGCCCAATAACTGCTTTTTTAGGAGTCGTAAGAATATTTCGGGGAAGAGCCCCGAACCAAACGATGCCCCTGTACTTTTTTTTTTAATAAGAAGCCGCTTTATTTCTCAAAAATAGAAACTGTGAACAAGTGGTTCGGATTAAAAATTATACCACACGTGGTCCCTCCCCAATTAAGAAATCTGCAATAAAACTCTGCAACTTAGTCAAAAATTGCCAACAAATGGGATTTTTAGACTTAAAACTAAAAAAAAATATATATATCCAGTGTAGTGCACCATTGCCCCTCTACATAATTAAAGATAATCTAAAATAGCGTTTTTAGGACTTGAATTTCAAAATAACTGCATATTATAAGAAACTTAGTTTTCGTAACTAAATTTTTTAATTATACCTGTGCCACCCTGTCGGGCAAGCTTGCCCCCCTGTCGGGCATTTCCTAGCGCCACCTCTGTGTACGTCTTCACATGACGAAAATCCCTACACTAAAAGCGTAGCATTCACAGGTGCCCGAGTAAGCATAAACTTCTTTAGATTACGATCTTAGTGACAAGCTGCCATTTTACGAGCTCCTGATGATAGGTTCTTTCCTGCGACTGCCAATAATTCCAAGAATTCGAGCACCTCTTCCTCGTAAATCTGTCGTCCTTCTGCCCATTTTATTAGTTGGTCTTCCATTTTTTATGTGTCCCCAAGGAAGAACATGCCCTTTTCCCTTCACTTCTTGGATCCACGTTTGCCCCCTTTTCTTAAAACTGACGCGAGAAAAGACCCCCTCGGGGGAAAGGCGTAATAACGGGGTTGCAAGGTCATTACACCTGGAGGTCAGAGAAGGGTAAAGGGTGAGGCGTAACGATGGTTACGGAGACTTTTCGAGGAAAAGTCCCACCTGAGATTACCTGGAAGCGCGATTATGGTCCATCATGTCCTTTTTTCTTTTTTCCTAGTGGCATCAGCCATTCTCTACGAAGTCTCTCCCCCCCCCCCCCCTTCGCCCGAAGGAGGTCTTGTGTTTAGTCTTTAAAAATGCCTACCTTATTTTTGTGTGTTCTATTGTTGCTTGACATAGGTGGACGAAGTTCTTCAGGAAAATTGGCTATTATTATTGTTTGGTGTTTCGGAGCAAAGTCTTTTTTTTTGTGGAAAGTAAGATGCTTTTCTCAGAAAAGCCATCGTTAAAATATTCGTGGAATAGCTTAATTTTGGCGGAGATTTTTTTTTTTTTCATGTTAAATTAAAATTTTCTGCAGAGCGTTTGAATTGGATGGCATTCATTATTTGCGAGAATACACTTTTCATCCTCATTATTTCAAACTCCCCACGTAAATACCATGAATTTTGAGCCTCATTATATTTCTAACGCGAATCCGGTATTGCCCACACATATTTTGCAGTGCGTGCAAACTTATGTTCTACAACCCCCAAGGTTGAAGAATATATGTTTCAGGGGAGGGGGGGGGGAGTACTCGGCTACCTAACAAAAGGCTCGCTTAGATCGGATTTTTTTTTTTTTAATTACTGGTCGAAAAGCGCAATTTTAAGCTCTTGCATATGTGTTCACACACACATAGATTTTTTTTTGCTTCGTGGAGGACCCCTCCCCAGTGAAGTCTAGGAATTTTGGGGCCCGCTATAAACTACACTGGTCTACAAAAAAAAAAAAAAAAAAAAAACTTTTTTTTTTTCCGTTAAATGGAGGAAAATACCCGATCTTAGTGCAAAATGATGAATTGAATTCAAATATGTAAAGAGTTTTTGTCCATCAGCCACACATTTTTTTGTAACATTCGACTGAATTTTGAAAGAAATACCGTATTCACATACATGTTTAATAGTGTGTCCCCCCCCCCCCCAAAAAAAAAAAAAAAACGAAAGTCGGAATTTTATAACGCATACCCTCTAATTATTTTCTTTTCGCATCAAAACAATTGTAAAAGAAGTTTCATGCAATTTGAACAACGGTAACCCGTGCCGACTTGCGTCCGAAAGTGCGAACTAACCCTTTTTCACTAGGCTAAATCGAAAAAAACTTTTTTCTGAAATTCAAAATTTTATGTTGATAAAATGCTTCCCCTAGATCCCAACATGTCCCAAAAAATGATTTATCCAAATTAAAAAATAACTAGGTACCCCAAACGTGGCTTAAAAATCATAATTTTCTTCAAAAAACACTTTTTTTGTGTGTGTATTTTGTAAACAACGAAAGATAAATTTTAAGAAATTATCAAGATGAAAAATATGAAGCATAAAGTATATAATTAGAGCTAAATACAAGTTTTTTCTCTCATTTTATATTCTCGGAAATTACTCAAAATTAAGGTTTTTTCAAGTTTTAAGTTAAACTTTTCCACTTTAAATACCACATTTTTTTTTTACAAATGAAGTTAAAAACCAACGTAAATAAAGCACAAATTGGGTAGAAAGTACAGCATGTACGCAGTACATGCTGTACTTTCTGCCTAGTTTGTGCTTTATTTACGTTGGTTTTTAATTTCAATTATATTTCAGCACAAAGCTTATTTGATCATTTTTCATATGGGGCAAAGTGAAATAGTTAAGTTTTCTTGCCTAGTTCAAAAGGAACAAATAGGAATTTTGTTCTAAAAATTTTTGTATATAAAGAAGGAATAATGTTTTTTTGATAATCCTTTCGTTGAAACATTATTTTTCATCTTTGGCAGTTATTTTTAACTTAAAAAAAAATATGAAAAATTTTCACTTCAAAAAACTATGGGGCAAAGTGAAAAATAAAATATTTTGTTATGAAAATTTTTCAATTCGACAATTAACAGTAATTTTCAACAAATGAATGCGTAAATAAACAAAAAAATAATTATTAACGAAAAATAAACGAATGAGCAAGTAAATGAATAACTAAATTAATTAATGTGTGAGAAAAAATAAATGAGAGAATAAAATAGAGAGCGAATAAGAAAATGAGTTAATGAATGAGTAAATAATTAAGTAAAAGAATGTAAATGAAACAATAAATGAAGAAATACGTGAGTGATTTAATAAATAAATGAATAAGTACACGAAATGAACTATTTCCCTTTGCCCCATCCACTTTGCCCCGCGTGCACTTGACAAATTACATTGAACAATAAAAATAAAAAAATGCCTAATTTTAACTAAATAAGGACTGCACTGGATATCAGTAGTTCTCAATTACTAGTTTGGATGATAATTACAAAAATCTTATCACTTTATATTAACAAGAAATATTTTTGAAAAACCACGAATATTACAATAAAGATATTAAATTTTAAAACTGGATTGTATAATTTTTTCGTTGATCTTTGGAGCTACTTATTTTTTGACAGGAATTAACTATCTGTCTAGGAACTTAGTTAAAATATTGCTAGATAGGTTATACTGCAAGCTGGGAAAATATTTCGCCATTTCATTTTGCCCTGCTATTTCACTTTGCCACACATTCTCCTACTACATTTTTTTTATTATTCATCTGCAAATGCTGTTTTGAAAGTTTGTTCTTCAGTGATTTTGGGACTTGATATTTTCTTTAAGTGTATCTGCAATTTAAAATTCACAAATGGTGCAATAAATAATTAGAAACAGTCTAATATTTAGAGAAATATATAAATTTTATGCCTCGTGCTGGGAACCTAATTTCTTTAAAAAATTTGAATAAAGATTTGTGTAACATTTTTTATGATTGTCGAAAATGATTGTTGTAATTTCAAAAATTACAAATTATGCCGACTTGTGCTTGAAAGTGCAAACTAGTACTTGTGTACTGAGCCGAATCGAAAAAAATGGGGGGAGGAAGTAACTAATTGTTTAATTAGTTACTTCCTCATATCACGCATTTGTAACCTGTTATTTTATTATTTGACAGAGAAAACAATTGATAAGTTCATATCATTTAAAAGATAGCCTTTGCTTACTAGGCTCAAAATTGATGACAGTTTTCTCAATGAGAGTCCTTCTCTATGGGAGAATAACACTTAAATCCTTGAAGGAAAAAGGATGGTCTCAGTGTTTAGACCAGTAAATGATACAGCTGAAAGAGCTGTAAAAATGAAGCAGGACTCTCATGGTTTGCTAACAGTTGATGAGGAGCAAAAACAATTTTTGTTGTGTTGCGTCCAAGAGCACCGAAATATATACTCTGACTGCAATAAACAAACATTAAAACGATAGTATGTTTAGTAATGTTTATTGTACTGTAATATTGTAGTAAATATATGTTGTAAATAAATCGTTGTCATAGTTTTTTTATTTTTTTTTTTCAATTTATTTATTTTAACTATTTATTTATTTTAAATTACAGATACATTTAAAGAAAATATCAAGTTCCAAAATCACTAAAGAACATACTTTCAGATGAATAATAAAAAAAAATGTAGTATTTAAAATGGAAAAATTTAACTTAAAACTTGAAAAAACCTTAATTTTGAGTAATTTCCGGGAGAAATAAATATAAAATGAGAGAAAAAACTTATATTTAGCTCTAATTATATACTTTATGCTTCATATTTTTCATCTTGATAATTTCTTAAAATTTATCTTTCGTTGTTTACAAAATACATAGAAAAAAAGCTATTTTTTGAAGAAAATTATGAATTTTAAGCCTCGTTTGGGGTACCTAAATATTTTTTAATTTGGATAAATGATTTTTTGGGACATGTTGGGATCTAGGGGAAGCGTTTTATCAACATGAAATTTTGAATTTCCGATTTTCTTCGGTTTTCTTTTTTTATTTTATTTTTTTGTTCCTTTATTTTTTTCTTTTCCTTTCTTTGGGGGGGGGGGGGATCATCCGACCACCTGTTATTATTTTGGCTAAAATCTATTTCCTACCACCGAAATCTCTCATTTAAATAATTTTTTATTGCTTTGTTATTTCAAAGGAAATACGAAAAAGCTTCCATTTAAATTTGGCGGAAATGCTTGATGTTCGAGATAAAAGTTAGTTAAATTCGTTTCAGCTTCTTTAGTGGTGCCATCTAGTAGTAACAGCTAAAAGATTTAACGTTATTTGAGCGTGGAGGAAAATTCAACTTGCAGATGCAATAAAAACTTTCACACAAAAGCTTTTATTTCGAGGCAATTTTACTTATATTGAGAGGCATACACCAATTAGAAAAGAAAGCAAAAATAGAATATTTATTTAACATTCACTTTTAATATTTTTTTTCGTCAGCAATTTATAACTTTTTAAAAATTCTTCACAACTTATTTGTCCTTAAAAAAATATAAAACAATCTTCACACTATTAAAATCCGTTGTAGTGTTCTTGTGTGTATCTGTGACGACATCTGAGTTGAGAACTCCGTCAAACTGGGGCTGTCGTGTGTAAACGGAACCAGGGGCTCTCCGAGCAAAAAATTTTTGGGAGGAGGAAAATTCTCAAATTGCCGAATGAAGTTCCGGCATGTTCCGAATGATAAAATACGACCATTCACACATACCTTTTCCATTACTTTATGGGAAAGGACATTAAGTATCACTAAAAATTAATAAAATAAATACAAAACTTTACAGAAAAACAAGCATTTTCAATCTTTTCTTCAGATGATTGCCAAAGTTCAAAAATTTGAACTTTGATAAATAACAACGGGGGAGAATTTTGAGCTGTCAAAACGATTGATTGGGAAATAAACATATTGACTGCCTGACAGATCAACCACCAAATCGTCTCATAAATTGGTTCTATTTATTTTCAAAGTTAATAAATATGAATAAAAAAAGAAAATTGCAGTTACACACACACACACAATACGCATTGTTGCAAAAAAAAAAAAAAAAAAAAAAAAAATGCAGTGCTGTCCCTGAATTTGCCACATGAGGAAAATTTTTGGGATGTCCCACTGACCTCCCTTTGGGGCGCTCCTGAACGGCACGTTGTTCGTTTAACTCGCGGCTGGTCGAACTGAGGGTCGGATCTCCGTTAGCGGTGTACACAATGTAACTCAACGCAGGTGACTAGAAGTTCAAAATATTTGAACGGTGAATATTTGCATGAAATTTACTTAGTTGTTTCTATTTGTCATTAAGTATTACTTTTCCTGAAAATAAATTGGGGTGCAATCTTTACTCTTTTGCTCGAAACAAAACCCCCTTGCTTCAAGTGTTTAAATGAAGTTTTAATATTGGGGTAGTGAGGCGACTGTTAAGAGCGATTGTACAATGCGGAGTTTCATTCCAAAATTTTAAATTAATCCTTTGCAAGAAAATTAAGTTCGGAGCTCCTTTATGTCTCTTCTCATTAGATGTAGGTATGTGCGTAATTTCGTATTTTATCATTTGGTAAAATTCGGAGTATAATGCTGCCTGTTATTAAACAATTATAATTTTTTAAAAACTTTTAGAAGGTAAGAGAAGTGTCATGGATTTTTTTACATTCATATTTTAAATAAATTGTGTATATATTTTTTAAATAAAGTTATTTCTACATTCTGTAATTTTAAGTTGTCTACAAATGGAAAAAAATCATTGAAAAAACCTTTTTCTTAAAATGCTAAAAACTAAAACTAGTTTTAAGTGGAACTTCCGATAGGTCGAAAATTTTTCTTCCGTCCCGCTAGACTCAAGTTATCGCGAATTGATTATTTCT
>JAXGGA010011681.1:0-41521 GCA_038373865.1 Uloborus plumipes | reverse complement strand
AGGATTTGGATCATATTACTAAATGGGCAGTCAAGTGGGGTATGGCAGTTAATGTTGGGAAATGTCAAGTGCTGCATTTCGGTCATGGAAATAAGCATACAAGCTATTATTTACAGGGTTCAGTCATTAGTAGGGCAGATAATGTTATGGATCTAGGTGTCTTAATAAATCAGGATTTCAAGTCCAGTCAACAGTGCAGCATAGCTAGTAACAAAGCCAATAGGATGCTTGGGTTTATTAATAGATATATTTCAAACAAATCTAAGAAGGTTCTTCTGCCTCTATATAGAAGTTTGGTAAGACCTCATTTGGAGTATGCTGTTCAGTTTTGGTCTCCTTATCTGAAGAAAGACATTAATTTATTGGAAAGGGTACAAAGGAGGGCTACAAGGTTAGTGAATGGACTTTCTAATTTAGACTATGATTCCAGACTTAGAATGCTTAATATGTATAGTCTTGAGCAACGGAGAACCAGAGGGGACATGATTCAGTTATTTAAATTTATTAAAATGAATGATGTTGCAGGGTTGGATTTTTGCAAGGAAAGCAGGACAAGGGGTCATTGTTTTAAGCTGTTTAAACCTCAGGCGAACCTGGAAATTCGAAAAAATTACTATTTTAGCAGGGTAGTGGGAACTTGGAACAGCTTACCGGAAGAGGCGGTAAAGAGCAATGGAGTAGATGGCTTTAAGAGGGCCATTGATCTTCATTGGGGTCTTTAATTTGACTAGGACCAGCCAAGTTGGGCCCTGAGCCTGCTGCTGGTCGCCACATTTGTATTTGTATTTGTATTTGTATATTTGATAACTTTAAATCATAACAGAAGAAATTTTTGAATAGTTCGTAGTACTTTACCTACTAAATATTCTGAATGCAGTGATATTGTTTAGAGATAATTAATATCTTAAAAGCCAAAAAGAAACATGTAATTTATAATAGAGGTGATCTCATTAACAAATAGAGACATTTTAGGAAATATGATTAATTTAAATTAAGTAAATACAATACATTTAAAAGAATTCTTGAATAAATTACTTCGATTAACCACATAGGTTTATTTCACAATTTACTTTCTTTATAATACAAGTATTTAAGTCCTACTTAGGTAACTTGCATTATTTTCATAGTTCGGTAACTTACGTTACACGTTTTGATTGTAGCACAAAAAATTAAATAAACAATATTTTTAAAAAAAACTTTAACCATTTGCTTAATACACACTTAAAAGATAGAAAATATAGCATTGTTAACATTGCATTGCCCTTTCTTTATGCACATCATGAACTTTAACATGTTTTTGGTAACTTACGTTACATGGTACAGTGCATTTTTGAAGTTCACATAAATCACTTAATTTATGTGAAAACATTCGTTTTAGCAATTCACAATATTGAATTAGTGTAGTAATCAATATTCTTCCTTTAAAACAGTTATCTAAAGAAAAAAATTGAAACTTACCAGCGTTGAAAGATTGAGCATTTGCTTTACCAAAAGTTAAAAATTCCATTTCCAACTTCAAAGTTCTGCCAAAACTAAAAATACTACATTCTTGAAAAAAAAATTAGTATAAATAATAAACTTCTAACATTTTTAAACCAAAAAATATGCAAAACAGACGCATTGCTGTAATTTGTAACGCTTTTCCACACTTGCATGGAATTGCCCAGAAGAATATCTTGTTAAGAGGCACTAACTGTGTATTACCAGTCATTTAAATCATTATTTTAAATGTTTAAGCTTTGTTACATATAATTTACTCCTTTTACTTTGTTGAACTTTTTGTGTTACAAATTATTTGCTTTGGAAATTGTCAACTAAGCATAAAAGTAGTTTTGCTGAAAGTATTTTTCATGTTCCACCGTGTAAGCAAACAATGCTGAAACGTATACAATTTAACAAAAAATATTTGCTAAAATATTAAAAATATTTGTACTCTTTTGCATCCTTGATAAAATGGATAAGCTTGATAAATATTTGCTGCAATATATATGGAGAGTCAATATTTAACGCTTTGTTTGTTTAAGTAATCTAATTAAAGGAAAACCGAAAAACGATATTTACCTTTCTGATTATAAATGCCATGCTGCTTAAATAGAGATAATTTTTGTCTTGTTTTAAACAATTGTGTGGTTACCAGGATTATTTCTGATTTGTTTATTTCATAAAGCAAAGTAAAAAGACGGAATCTTTTTCAGAAATTTCCAATTTTGTGTCACTAATAACTAATTGGGAAAGTTACCAGAGTTTTCCATTTTCTCCATTTATAATTTAGTAGCAATACCCCTTTCCCTAATTATTGCTTCATTTAGTTCGATAATGTAACTGTACTGTACATTGATTTTATTCAGACGATGGACGGATAATATTTGGGTTGAGGATGAGATCTTTCAATAGTTAAGAAATCGACTTGCTTCCCAAATATTGGATGATAATCCTTTAACTCGGGAAGCATTAACAAGGTGTATAACCACTAACGGTTCTTTCATGTTACCCAACAATCAAAAATTTCTCGATTATATTCCATAGTGATAAAAATGACGTAATAAAAATTGATGTTAACAAACCTGTTTCCAGTTTTTGAGTAGTCGTCAGAGCAGTTTGAGTGCTGGTTGCAGAAAATAAAAAATAATGTCAATTTATATTTGCATGTTGAGTGAGTTTTGTGTGGCAGCAGATGTTCAAACGGAACGTAACATCACGAACATGCTCTTAAGTGGTCGTTACTAAATAACGTCACATTTTAAAGACAAGAAGGAGACTTTCAAAATTTGGACAGTTTATGTCAAGAAGTGGTAGGTTAACAAGAAGTGTGACATTTCGGTTGAAAGAAAATTTATTTGCAACCATATGTTTATGCAGTACATGCAGTTATGCGTGACATTTGACAAAAGGGGGTGGGGTTAAGGGGAAATGTAATGCCTTGTGTCCAAGGATGCATTAGAACAAGTATGCTGGAAAAAGTTTGGCATCATTCATGTACAGTAGGGTTTGGTCTAAAAAACACTTGTTTTTAGTTTCAAATTTGTAATAGGCGCGGAAAAGTTGCGAATTATGAAGACAAAAAGAAGGGGGGAAAATATCGAAATCGGTTGATATAGCTAAAAATAAATCAAAACACACTGATTTAAGGCTATATTAAAAGCGTTACAAATTATGGCATTACAAAAGCATCTAATTCAAAAATTTGAGAAAAAAAATCGCAAAAATGATATTTTTTCATATTTTTTCAAAGTTTAGGCTCTAGGAACGACCGGGAGATATTAATCGATATCGATAATGTTTCCCTCCTTTTTATCCATCTTTTTGTCTTCATAATTAGCAACTTTTCCGCGCAAAAACATTATGTAAACATCTTATTCCTTTTTTTAAAGCGCAAAAATGAGGGTTTTTTTCATGTTTTGTCAAATTTTAGGCCTTATGCGCAATCGTAAAATATCAACCCAGTTCGAAAAAATTTTTTTTCTTCTTTTTGTCTTCATAATTTGCAACTTTTCCGCACTATTACATCTTCGAAATGAAAAAAAAAACAGTGTTTTTTCTGCCCACCCCAATATAAAGCGCATAAAGGTGGTGCCACCTACATATAAAAGTTCGTTCATCCCAATTAGTTGAATGAAAAGTTTAAGTTGCGGTTGAACTGTAAGTTGAGTTGAATGAATTTTTCTATGTTTGATATCCCCTTGCTGGCGGCCACAGATTTGGTCAAATATCATAGGACATCGGTTTCCTTAGTCTGTGCCATCTACTACAATCATTTCCAGAGTTACATTCTTATCAAAATTGTGCGTATTTTAGCTCCCTCTCTCTTTATCTCTATTTAATGATTTTAGCAAATACTTTGCATACATCAGGTGTCTAGTTAAGAATGTTGAAGACTGCTTTTTTAGCCTTCAATATGAAACATATTTTCGTTCGATTGTCACTTGGTACTCCGCAGCACAATCACATTTAAATTAAATAAAATTCCATTTATCTAGTTTTTTGTAAGAAGTGATTTGTATAATTAATCAGGTAGACATAATCCAAAAAAAAAATAAATATACAGGGTGTCCACTCCAATCGTGGACCAATAGCTAATTTCTAAACCGTTAGAGATAAGCATGTAGTTTATTTAGGAAAAAATCTCCAAATTACGAAAGGAATTTTGGGTCTGTTCAATGTTTTTCAAAAAATCAAATTTTGAAAGAGTTACGAAGTTTAAATTTTTATACAGCCCCCCAGTCCTATCAATCATATTTAGTAAAACATTCTTGATACTGTAACGTTTAAAACTAAAAAAAAAATCAGTGTTCTACCACAAAAATTGACCAAGTTATGACGTTTTGAAAAATCAAGATTTTGCATTATTTCATGACGTCATCGAGAGATCGCTTATGGGACCGTATGCGAAATCCTTCAAAATCTTGATTTTTCAAAACGTCATAACTCGGTCAATTTTTGTCGTAGAAGAAATTAGCTATTGGGCCACGATAGGAGTGGACACCCTGTATTATTAGTGTTTTTAACTAGAAGGAAGTGTCGTTGCTATTTGTGTATGTGTTTTTTGTAACAAAAAAATAACCATCAATCATTGTTTTAAATTTATTTCATAGATTCCCTAAAGCTAAATTTAATCGCATTTCAGACCGTCTCCTTCGGCATGGATTTTTCCAACTTGGTTGCCTTCTTTGTCGACGCACCAACAGCTGTTGTTGAAGTCCCAGCATTGTTTTGGTGCCCAGGCTCCAGTTTCTTCGCACTGAGGAATGTAAGCGTTGTCCAACACTAAAACGAATAAAATTTTCGTTAGAAACTTCCAAATCAAATAAACCTTTATTCTTACTTTTACTAGGACAAAAGAAACGTAGTCAGCTACATTATCTAAAACCACGATTGGTATGACTTTTAGGTAGGATGCAAACTATCGTGAATGCTGAGAATTTATTCAACAGCATATATGTCTGTTAAAATAATAACACATATCATCTACAATAAAATCCAAATAAAAATTTAAAAAAAACTATTTCAATTTTGAAAGCATCTTAAGGTAAATGTACCCATAGTGGTTGCTGCATCAGAAGCGGGTAATATATTAGAAAAATAAAGACAACTTCGCTTCTTCCTTCGCTATTAAAGCAATCAGATCCCATCCTCGTCACCAAAATATAGTATATTCTATAATAGTTATATCACATGACACATACAGCATCCAAGCTAGTTAGAAACAAAAGCTAAAACATTTGTTATCTTATTCAACTCTATTCTGAACATTTCGCGTTGCCACTCAAATTTTACAATACTAGAGGTGGTGCCCTAAAAATTGTACCCTAGACACGAAAAGAATCGTATTTGTCTTGATTTTTTGGGAACGCTACCCGTTTCTGGTGCGTATCCATTATAGGGCACTTTTCTTAAAATTCAAGAACGCCAGAGTAGAACTTACAAATGTACTATTCATAGATTCAGTTTGCAATATTACATTCTTAAATGACGCTATAATTAATTGCTTTAAATATATTTTCCCATAATCTAATTCATTAGATTAAGAACAAAAAAACTATCCCAACAAAATTGCAAGCTTTGGCGATGTTGGCCTTCTGAAACTTTACAAACTTTGCAAATAATCTAGCTATTCAAGATCTTCCTCAAACAGCGATGAATTTTAGAAGATTTTGACTGTTTCATTTTCTTTGGGATAGAAAATGAGCTATCCAACCACAGGCTGTCGTCAAATATTTACGTTCAGTATAAATTAACTAGTCTTTCAAATAACTGCGAGCACGTGCAGTTAAAAATAGCCATTTCAGTATTATAGTATTCAGTATTTCAGTATAGCTATTTCAGTTCGATGTATTCCTTATAAAAGCAATAATTTAAAACTTTTGATTTAAATCCGATGCGGCATAAATATTTCATTTATCAAAACCTGGGAAATTCGAAAAAAAAAACGTAACTGTCGGGATTTCGATCGTAATCCATCATTTCCTTACTTTTTCCAAGGTCTCTCGTACCGACCATTACACGTGGTTTTACCGGTGCTATTAGTTCCTTAAGCCTCTGCCTTTGGATCCAGACCAGGAACGAAACAATCCCTGGTTCAGTACCCTCAAAGGTATTGATTTGGAAATCCATCGTTTAGTAGCAAATGGCATTTATTATTTTGTTTTTTATATATTTTATTTGTTTATCCCTTAATTTATTTTTACATTTATTTATTTATTTATTTTTCTTGATGAAATGATTTATTTTTTAATGGTTTTTTTTTTTTTTTACAATACCTTCATGTAAATATTTTACTTAAATTTTAATGTTAGTTATTATTAACCAAAATTATTTTTCTTATGTATATACCAAAATTGAATGTTTACCTATGTGGGTCGTTTTGAAAATTTTCACATACGTCATCCCGTAATTTGTTAAATTTATCATTGTTGAATATGTACAAAGGGATGGCGTATTTTGAAAAAAAAAAAACAGCAAATGACATAATAATTAAAATATGAGAGAAAAAAGTCTTACTGCGGTCCAACTTTTCCTTCCTGCGCAAGTAGCAGCCGCACTCCTTGATCTTGGTGGAGATGGGGGAAGCAGCGTGTCCCTTCTTGTCGTAGCAGACGCAGAAGCTGCTGTCCTTGTAGCACTGGAGCTCTTCATAGTCACCGTTTTCCTTGCATTTGGGAATCAGCTTCATGATTGTTCCAATCTTCTCGGCTTCCTCGCGGTGCTTTTCGCAGTCGCTTTTGGCTGGAAAAAAGCAATTCGAAGTTCAATATTTGCAGGTTACAATTGCTTTTTTTTATGCTTCCTAATTTAAAATCTTAGCTGACTTTTAAACGACAAACTATGATTAAAGTAACCAAATAGCATTTATTAACACGTTACAACACGAAATACTGTTAATTATAACCATACAAGGTTCTTGATGGTTATAAGAATCTCGGCTCAAATTCAAAAATCTCAAATCAAAAATCAAGTTCAAATCTACATCTGCAAGGAGATTCTACCTTGTTTTAAATTGGGGCTTGCCATACAGTTTGAAGATAGTTTTTACCGCCAAAATAATAGAAAAAGGGAATATAACAGGCTGAAAAAAAATTAAGACTACCCCCTGAACATATGGTTGCAGTACATTTAGAGTAACTTTAACCCTTTCACATGCATTGACATATGTAAGACGTCACTCATTTCATGAGAAATGATAGGCTTTTATGTTTTAAAGACGTAGCTCGTTTCGGTTGCCAATGTAGACTCATGACTCAGAGAAGTCATTTATTTCATGTGCCATTGCAATTTTTAATCCTCTCAGGACGTCACTTATTTTGAGTGCCAATATATATAAATACATACATATTCGAGACGTCATTTATTTCATGTACCACTAATTTCTACTATTCTCGAGACATCACTCATTTCGGGGGAAGTAGTAGACTTACGTCAACGTAGTAGACGCCAATACGTCATTCATTTCATGTTCCACTATTTTTTATTATTCTCGAGACGGCACTCATTTCGGTGACATTGTAAACTTACATCTCCGAAGCGTCATTCGTTTCACGTGCCACTAATTTCTGATGTCCTGGAGATATCTCTCGTTTCAGGTGCCAATATAGATTTGCATCTCCGTGACGTCTCGTAGTTCATGTGCCACTGTAATTTTCCCTGTTCTGGAAACGCCACTCGTTCCCAGATGCCATTGTAGTCTTGCGTCTCCGCGACGCCATTCATGTCAAATGTCACCATTTTTTAACGCCCTCAAGACATCGTGTGTTTCAGGTGCCATCGCACACTCAGACCTTTGAGACGTCTCTTATTTTGTGTGATATTGTAGAATGTCTAGATTTTTATATCTTTAAAAATCCACTAGTTTAAGGAGCAAGTAAAAGCTGTCGTTATCAAGACGTCATCCATTTTCTGTGTCATTACAAACTATAATTACTTTTTTACGTCATTGTATGTTAATGAATTCAACAAATTTGCAATTGTGCTCTTAAGCTTAAAGATAAGATTACATAAGACACGGGACATAGTAACTATAAGCTGATAGCACACTCATATGCATCTGCACTGTAAAAATTAAAAAAAAAATCTAAATTAATTCTAAACACTGTTGACTTTACATAAAATAACCATTAGTTTACCGAAACATTTATGTTTAATCATATGTTCATGAAACGGTGATTTGTTCTTTCTTGCCCCCCAAAAAAATACTATGAATAAAAATCTTTTAATGAGCGTAAAAACTTGTTGAAATCTAATATCACTTAATTTCAATTACTAATAAAATAGCACATTATATAAGTTTACCCCAATTAAGGTATCCAAAAGCTTTTTTTTTTTTTTTTTACGTTAGAGAAAGTTTGTGGTTTGATTTCTTGCGTAATCCTTATCAATATTTCATGGGGAGCCCTTGTTAGAAATGTTGTTCTATAGTATGAAAACATATTTTTCTTTCAATTCGTAATCGAATAAGAACTTTGTTTGGATACTTGAAAAATCTCTGCAAAGAATATCAACATATGCAGGTGCATATCTTGAAATTTCATGTTTGTTTAGATTTTTTTAACAAAATTGAACAGAACAACAAAGTATTATCCTTTTGATCTTTTGTATGGGTCATTCTATCTCAAGTCAACAAGGCACTTAACATGGCCCTTTCAGATTTTCTTGAAAGTTTAAAAATTTGGCTTTTAATGTTTGATTCTACATATTTATGTTTGAAAAAATTATGATTCATTATCGATGCACTTTTTTTTATTGGTAAAAAAGCTTTTTTTGACTTTCCGGTGGTATTTAAAAATGTTATAACTCAAGTTCTTTGGAAGATGCAGATTTGTAGAATTGCTCACTTAAAAGCAAATAATTATTTGCTCCTTAATTGGATATATATCTTAAATAATTTTCTAAAAAAATGTTTGCTCTAAAACTTTAACCTCAAACAATATAAACAATTTTGAAAAGATGTCTTGAATAAAAATTTTGAAAAAGAGGTAAGATTTTTAACCTATTTTAATGGATGCTGCTAAAAATATTTAGACAGGAACCATGAATAGATCAGCAGTTACACAAATAGTGCAAGTTAATTTTTGCAATTTCTTCGAAAATTTGATGTACAATTGTTATAACTCAAGTTTTCTAGGTGCTGCAGCGTTATATGGTTGTTCCTGTGACAAAAAAATGCATTCACTTTAATTGATACCTAACTTGAACAGTTTTTAAAAGATGTATACAGTAGAAATTAATAGACAAGTTTAAAATGTTGCTCCTTTTTAAAGAGTTGATGAATTCGTTTATTTCAGAAATAGTTTTTATAAAAAATTACTTCTCAGTATTATTTCCATTTTCTTGCAAAAGAAATGAGAAAAAAATAAATAAAAACTGATTTTTAATAGTTATCATTGTTATCAATACCGATTCAACTAAATGTATTCTTTAAAAAACAGACTTCTTGCAACTGTTTTAACTATTTATACACGACTTAATTTTCAATCTACAATATTCTAAAGAGACAAAACAATACTTTAAATGTTTACCATTGGTTGAAAAAATTATATAAACTTCCAAATCATTTCTTTGAAATGTTACAAATAGAAATATCTTTATTTTTACCTTCTGCCCAAGCAACAGCGACCACCACAATCTGAAACAAAAACCACACGTTATTATTTCATGTAATTTATACACTCAAAGCAGATTACTTTATGAAAATATCCTGAAAGTAAAGAAGTCTTCTACAATATTTAAAGGTATTTCACATAGAAAAAAAAGACTAGCGATTGGTGTCAAAAGGTAACGTAGTAGTTTACTTAATATCGGAAAGTCACAAACATTTTGTCGCCAACCCTGTCCAGAAGAGTGGATAGCTCGAAGCCCCAACATGCCGGCTAAAAGCTTCGAGTTAATGATAGTATGAGTTATTAGTAGTTCAAGTATTGGTAGTTTTGTTGCTTACACACTTTTCAAGAGTTTGGGACCCAATAAAAACATGGATATAAAGGAATGTTCGAGTTATAAAGCTTCAAGCTATCGAGACTTAACTGTTCCTTTTTCAGAAAAGTGTTAAGTTGGCGTGGTACGAGAAAGGTTTTAGAAGTCTTCGGATTTTGTATATTGAGCTCACGTTGTTGCGTTAGCTGCGAAAGAAGTTTACCCTTGTTTTCTACCATGCAATACACAAGTATAAAATAGACCTTTAAAAGTCTTGTACGGTTCCCTACATCGTCAAAATTTTGAAATAAACGTTTTTTTCCCTCGAAAATCTATTTAAGGCGTTTTAGAAGCGTGAGCCAGTTTTTGCTTTGCGCGAGCAAAAAAAATAAAATAAAATAAATAAATAAATGAATAAAATTTCCTTAATACTCAGTTGCATGAAATTCTTGAGGCAAATCTTAAATTTTAAAAGTATGTGATTAACTAAAAACTGATTTAAAAATATTTTGACCTAGCGGATCATTTTTGGAAAACGAAATTCTTCGTCACCTTGCCTCTCATACGATTCGGTTCAAGAAAATTAGGAAACAAATACATTTGTAACAATGGAACATTTATCAGACAAAATTAAATTTTGCATAATACCAAATAAAAAAAACGAAGAATAAGCAACATTAACAAGATAATAAGTATATTTTTCGGTTTTCATAAAGATATAATGCAAAAGCAGAATCGAGAGCATGACTTCGGAAAAAAAATAATATTCTTAACTCTTGATTTTATTTTTATCAATTTTGCAAGTAGAAGTGTGTATCTAGAACTAACCATTAAGATAGTAGAGATTATTCAGATTAAACTTGGAAATGTAGTATTTTTTATCACATTGATGATAATAGAAGTTACGATATCGAATAATTTAGTAATTCACCAACGTGTGAAGCTACTCCCACCATCAGAAGTCTTCCATAAAGTCATCTCTGCTCCGATAAAAGTTCGAACTAAAGGAGCTGACTCCCAAGACGCCAGTCTGTTCAGGGATTTAAAAAACTCTCAGCTAAATGTACCGAATCATTCAAAAATTTCAAATACGAAGCAGCTACTCTATGAGGTCTGTAAAAAAATAAGTTCCCCTGGTGTAGACAAAATTTTCAGCAAACAAGCTGATTCTTGAAGAGCCACTATAGGAAGTTAAGGAATTAAAAAAAGAACGAAAAATAGCTACTTTTTAATGTATAAAATAACTCAGAAGTTCATAATTGGCAATTATGAAATGCTTTATAAGCTTGTTTTGATATAATTAGTTACTTACCAGGAGAATAAAAGTGCACTTCATGATTTCAGCTGCTTTTTAGAATCAAGCTGAAAATAAAAAAAAATGCATTAAGAGTTTGCTGATGCAAATAAATGTCATTCGGGCTGTCGCTTTGTGATAATCATTAAATAAAAACGAGCATCAAGTATATATCATAAGAATGTGAAGTTACGTCATAAGAATGTAAAGTTACAACAGCACACTTTTTAAGAGTTACTAGCTCACTAGTACCTTTCAGCAGAGATAGTGGAAAAATTCGATCATTTTAAGGATTATTTTACAAAATACAGCCAAAATGTGGTTTTCTTTTCGCCAATAACCTTATGAAAAAACTTTAAAATGATGCTCTATTAATGAAATTTGATGATTTTTTTTTTTAAAGCGTTCATTATCGCAACCCTCAAATAAAATAAAATAAATAATTAACAGGTTTGACAAATAACGTACAAGAAGGTACTCAGTTGAAAATATCTGTTAAGCAAACATTTCCTCTTCTGATTTTAGTACCAACATCACAACTAGGGTCCGAAATTCTACTATGAGTTTCGACTATATCGCACCCTTGCTACTAAAGTGCCACAACTAAAAAAACTACGTTTCCCAGGAATTGCAAAAAACTGTTCCCGGGTATTTTTGAATTTGTCAATATGAAGACCGATACATCTCAAACTATGAACGTTAGTTACGCACGTTACTCTACGACGGCTGGACTCAAGATGTGGCATTTCAGGGGAAGGGATGCTATGCATCTTGATAACAACAAAACGCCATAACTGCCCTTTGGCGGTTGATTTTTCAATGCAACTTCTGGCTCTTTTGAAGATTGGTAGAGACGTGTAAACTACGTCTAATGACGGTCATAACTCAAAAATTACAATGTTTGAGTTGTGGCACTTTTGTAGCAAGGGTGCGATATATTCATGATTATTCGGATCCTTATTCCTCTCAGAAGAAAAATTCATTCAAAATCGACATTTTTTAGCTCTTGGAAATTCGAGCTGACTGCCTTCGCGTTGTTAGCATGATGCTCTAATCATTTCGGCTAATTGGACTCTATCTCACGCTGTTATACCTGAGAAAAATGCCAAATAAAATAGCAATTTTAATTGAAATCTCTTCCTCTATTTTGTTAAAATATATTTTTTTAAATGTTGCATTGTAATTTTAAATGTTGCCAATGCTAAGTAAATGTGTTCTTTTCTGAATTTCGTGTAGCAACAAAACTGCAGTTTAAAATTCTGCAAACAGTTTAGATATAATATTCATAGACATTTTAGGATTCTTTTGAAGAGGATAATGCACTCAAAATTGACATTTTCTAGCCAAATGCTTGTATCAATCCTATTGCATTTAGGTTACAAGTCCGACGCTCTAACAATCTAAAATAAAGTAAAATCAATGTTTTAAAAATATTTTTTAAACATGATGCTGCGACTTACTACAACACAATGTTTCCTTTTCTGATTTAAACAACAGCAGTTTATTTCAAAATATCTTCAAAGAGTATAGATTATTTATTCACGGAAATTTATATCAGAAATCTAATGAGAAAAATGTGTTAGAAAAATGATTGATTTTTCGTTTTGGGCAGTCGAACCCATGATCTTGGCGGGATCAGCATGGAACTCTAATCATAGTTTAAGTAATAGGTATCCACTTTGGAATGTCATACATTACAGTACTGAGTAAAAAATGCTATAAAGTAAGAAGAGAAATTAAATGCTCTCAAAAGCAGACAGCATAGGAATCATTTACTATTTTAATTTCATAATTCCTTTATTTATTTTTATTTTCATAATTTTATTATTTTATATTATTATTATTGTTAATTTTCATAATTTATTGATTTATTATTATTATTATTGTTAATTTTCATAATTTATTTATTTTTCGACTATATTGGTGATAAAACGATTTTTTAAAGGCTGCCTTATTTAAAAAAAAATTATGAAGCATGAAACAAGTTATGGGGGTCCCCCCCAAAAAAAATAAATAAACGCATTTAGAAACAAAGGTAGAAGAGTCAGCAATAAAAAATAATATCGTTTGTCTTATTTGATGGACAACGAATAATCGGATAATGATAACTATTGCGTAAAAATGATTTTTTTTTTTTTTAGAAAATGATCGGTACTAGACAAGAACAGACAAAAAAAACTTAAAAAATTCAGTTTAAATACAAAAACTTTACACTCAAAGCTCCAGATAAAAGTAAGGACAGACAAAGAGCTATCTAGAAAGGTTTTGTGCTGCAAAATGATTTGCCAAGAACTGTTGAACTTTTAAGACGAAAATAGTGCAAAGCAGTCGGCTAGTTTATGTTACTGAAAGAAAAGAATCTATAATTACATGAACGAAAAACTCCATCCATTTTACAAGTATGTATTACATACTAATAATTCCACATATTCTTTAAAATAGCTTGGTAAGAAATAATATTGATTTCAATAAATAGCTTTCTGTGTTACTTTTTTCTTTACTTTAATGATTTGCAAAAAAAAAAAAAAAAAGCTCAAGACATCATCCTGAGGAATATGGTATTGTAATAATAATGCACGCAATTAATATAAAACCAGAGCGTAGTGTTATTTTACGTCCATTGTTTTTCAAACAAGATAATGTATATTTATTCGCATAAATATTGGTTTCTCAAAGCATAGAAGGTATCAAAAACGAATAAAAAAAAATAAAAAAAATAATAAAACTTGTGATATTAATGTAAACAAAAAATAACATTTAAAATTAAATTTTTAAAGAATTACAACAAACTATGCAACATAAAATACAACAGAATTTCTTTCCAACCCATACGAATTGAGGTACATTTTACAATTCACAGGCAAATCAAATCCTTTAAGGTGCTACATATTATTTAAATTCTCAAATAAAAAGTTTCGAAAGGAAACTCAAAAATTTGCATATGATATATCACAGCACTTACCTTAGCTGTATGGGGAAACTACGGGTAAAATCCAAACGCGCCAAATCTGTCTATTTAAGGATGGGCGGCAGGTGTTCTCGGTCTCAAAGGAAAGCAGATAAAAATCCTTATGCTTTGGCCACGATAAAGACACTGATTGTCATTTTTGCACAGTGAGCAAAATCAAAACAGAAAATAGGTCACTAAAGGGGCAAAAAGCAACATCCTTTGTTTTATTTTTTTGAATAAAATTTGTAACAATGTTTTTTTTTTAATATGAACTTTATTTCTACGTTTAAAAAAAGCTGAAATTATTTTAGCACATGCGTACTTAATGCACTGTTGAATTCGAACATAGTTAATGGGATATTTAGTTCCGGCTTAATCGGGTAACGGATAAACGAATACCCCGCTTATATGAATAAAATATCCCGGAACCGAATGTTCCCCGTGCCATAGAAGCAATGTTAAAGATCCCCGCTTAATCAAATACCCCACTTATTCGAATAATATTTCTTAAAACCGACAGTATTCGTTTAAGCGGGGCCGACAGTATCGTCGAATTTTTTGTTCAGTGCACTTGCAAGATATTGTAGGAAATGACGATGAATTATGAGTGGATATTAGGTTAGAAATCACAAAATCATAGTTTATACTTGAACATTTTGAGTAATTTCGAGTTCGCGTGTTTCACACTCAAAACACATGTTAATCTCTGAAGCTTTATTTTTAAGTTGCTACAGCACAGAAAAGATGGGATTGAAGAGAGCAAGAAAATAAATAATCTTCAAACTCCACAAAAGAGCTGAAAATTCTTTAAAAAATGAAGGCAATTTCATCGTTTTATTTTTGTGATTAAAAAAAAATCTGCTTAAATATTTCTTTGAATTTTATAGGACAGAAAAATTACCATTAGTGAAGATTTAAACAAAAATAGTTAAAAAAATACTTAAATAGCAAAATATCTTACCATACAAGACGATCTTTAAATTTCGAAAAACATATAGAACTTCATACTTTGTTTGATTTTTTTAATGTTACTTAATTAGCTTTTTAATGCTATAGGACAAAAAATGCTGATTAATTTCTCAATTATATTGCCTTACTATTGAAAAATGCATTTTTTTTAAAAAATTATTTCATAATTTTTAAAACACATTTAATTTAACATTTAAAGAACCGAAATGCTCTTAGCATTGCAAAATTTCTGGAGAGACCTTATTTATGGGTTTGGGCTTATGAGTCCTAAGGTCGAGGGGACATTATCAGTCCCCAATTTGAGTTCATTTTTTATAAAAATATAAATCGGATTTATTTTTAAACTCTTTTTTATATTTTTGGTCATTTTCAATTGATACTTCATAAGTAAAGAAAAACAATCATTACATTTATTAATAAAACGCACAACTAAATGACATGTATGTTTTTTTTTTTTTTTTGCTTGCTACGGCATCACGACAAAATATTTTTTGTGGGGGGTATTAAAAAAACTTCTTAAACGTCGTACTAAAAATGCTGGAAGTTGTATTAGCTGATCAGCAAATACATAATCAGTAGAACAATACGTTAGAAGGAGCGAATATCTTCAAATCATGAAACGCGCTTGAATATGTATATGTATGTATTCTATTTAAGCTTGAACAATTTATTTTACTTGTTTACTAGCAGTACCCGCACGGCGATGCCCGTGAAATAAACGTAAAGGAGGTCAAATGAATAAATTTAAATTCACTCCATCCCTCTAAAGTAAAATTGTTCTATTCTTTAATTCAAATGTGCTCTACAACATTCTAAATTCCACTAAAAGTCCTGCTAAAGTTTAAAGCAATTCTCTAAATAACTCAAAAAATACATTAAATTAAGTAAGTAACAGTATAGGTTATTCAAATTTAGTCAATTTTCAGTCCTTAACTCTATATGCAAATTTAAACTACTATGTAACTTCAGGGACGAAAGAGCAGTTTGTCTGGAAAATGGATCTAGTGTTTCAGTTTTGTGTATAGAGTTAATCCTTGAAAATTGACTAAATTTGAGTAATTAATTTCTCCTGTTCTAACTAACGAAGGGAAATGTGCCAGAACTTTTCTTATTTCTAGCGATGTGTAATGTTACGGGGCAGGGGAAAGTTTTCCATCCTAAATTTTGCCGGATACACCAAAAATGAGACTAATTAATTAATTTTAAAATAACTAATTCTAAATTCAGAATTCTGCCTTCAAAGCGCAGTTTACTGGGATACGTTCGAATTTTGTGCCAAGTTTCAGGTCTGTAGGCGATGTGAGGGCTTCTAGCCATTAGTTACAAACAAATAAACAAACAAACAGAGCCCGTCATCTTTATATATATGCAGATTTACTTTTTTTAAACTGTGTCACACTTTTTCCGTACAACTAGTTATACCTTTTAGTCACCTAACCACCTAATACTATTTTCAACCAAATCAATTTTGATGTACTTTATTTTTTAACATATCCACTTTAGTTGCAATTCGAGTTTTATTATATATGATAAAATGTTTTATAAGCTAAAGCCACTATTTTCTCTGCTTGGGGACGAAATCACTTTACTAACAATGAACAAGACACACAAGCCCGAAGTCGATGATGTCGTAAAGGCAATATATGCACGCAGAAAGCAAAAACGTGATATATGGCATAAAAACTTAACGACCGTAGATAGGTAGCAATAAATTTTTGTTGTGGCTATGCGAAAACGTATATTTCCATGCGCATAAAACACGTCGTAAAACATGATGAGCAGCAAACGCAGATCTATGTGCCATTTTAACCGATTTCTTTATGTTTTAAGTAAATGCTTAACTTTTATTTCCCCTTCTTTTCTTATTTTTCAAAATTAGTAGAGAATCATAAACGATTTAAAACAAAAAATAAGCATAACTGCGTACATTGCGATAGCTTATTAAATTTTATTTCAGATACAGTCTTACTGTATTAGAAATATTTTGTTTTGAATTTTCATGTCTGTTTTATTGTACACTTTCACACATTTTTCATTTTTGTTTTCAAAAAAAAAAAAAAATCTGCATACTTCTGCAATCCCGTTATACGTTAGTGGCACACCTGTTTTTTTTTTTTTTTTTTTTTTTGTGTTTTCAGTTAAAAAAATATCTTCAAATTATGCTTCTACCATGAAAGTAACTATATATTGCATGCTATACTTAATTATTTATTATGATTTCATTCGTCGTCAGAAAGTAAATATTAATTTAATAATTATAGGCAATGGGTCAATTATGTGTTTTAATATAACAAACGAAAGCTACAAAAATCGACAAAACTATTCCAAACTGTCGCATGTAAAATTTAAACATTTTCCTTTTATATATTCCCCACTTTTATTTTACCTTATTTAACTTCCAGTGTTTTTAGCAAACATTAACAAGGACTAAAATTAACCAGAGTTGTACAGCTATGGAATTGTATAATTCAATATTTAATTTTATTTATTTATTTTTTTATTTTTTAAAAGTTTGCAATTTCGTCACTCATTGCCATTTTTACGTTACCGTAAAATGGGGTGAAACGGAACACTTTTCAGCTTTGATTGTAAAACAAGAAGTTCTGTCAAGAACTAAACGAGCCTACTTTCCCGTACATCGACATCGGCATTCTAGCATCTGATCATTATTCTCTTGATTATCTAAGACTAAAAATTATGTCAAACATACCTTTTTAGCACTTGAAGCTGATTTCTAAAAGCAAAATATACCCCTCTCATCAGATGAAATAGACACATAAAAAGTAAATAAATGAATAAATAAAGTTTTGTCGCACCTTTTAAAGAATGTAACTGTTACAGTTCTTCCGTAGAAAAATTCCTCAATTGTTTTCAAAAAAAAATTAAAAGTACAAAGTACATCAAAACACATTTTATCAAAGAAAGAAAAAAAAAAAGAAAAAAAACTCGTCCGTTGATAAAATGTCTCGAATTTCACTTTTAATCCGTTGCCAGTTGTTAAATATAAATAAAGAATAAAATGCCCTGGCGAATGAAACATTTTTGTTACAAAAAAAATCGTCTGCCAAAAATAATAATAATAATAATAATAAATTCAATAAAACAAATGAATAAATAAACAAAAAATCGTCTGCACAGTCAGTCATTTTTTTTCGAACTGTTTACTCAAAAGTTATTAGGGGTGACAGCTTGCTTGAGCGGTTCAATGTTGAACGAAAAATTGTTCAAATCGGAAATGTAAATACGGGAATGAAGTATCCTTGAAAAGTTCTTTCCAACAAAAAAAAGTTTGTTCAAATCGGACTGTTCATTAAAAAGTTAGTATCGCGGGACCGGTTGTTTGAACGGCTCAAATTTGAACCAAAAATTGTTCAAATCAAAAAATCAAATATGGGAATGAGCTGTACTCGCCGAGATCTTTCCAACAAAAAAAAGTTTGTCCAAATCGGACTGTTCATTCAAAAGTTATTAGGGGGGGACAGACAGAAAGTAGCTATAGGATTTTTTAGGTTTTTCATTTTTTTCATTTTAACCTGTAATAGGTCTTACAAATATGAGTAGTATTGATTGGGGAGAATAAGAACAGATAGTTACTTTCAAATAAAAGTTTAATTTCTACACAAGTAGACGTTTATAATTTGTCAAAATTTAAAAAAAATTTGAACTTATGAAAAATTAAAAGTAATTTTAAGAAATGCTTTTGAATTGAAATACAAAGATTTAACATAAATTGAAGTCACTCATGTCGTCCAAAAATATATGTACTTGTCCTTAAAACTAGCAGTCGTGGCTTGGCTTAAGGTTTTTATAACACCTTCTTTGATGAATGCTGCCTTTTCTTTAGTTTCTTGAAATCTCTGGGTTTCGGGAATAGTCCTGTAAGATTTTCATACTTTTTTATCACTTTCTGTGAGCTAGACTTTTGCTACATAAAGTCTGTATGACTTTCCTCCGTGTATTTTAAGTAAAGTAAAGTCTCCTGGAGCAAAAGTCTTTTAAAATCTGCAATTTTCTGTCATTCTAAGTGCTATGGTGGTGCTTGAACGGTATCAATTTATGATACAGTGAGTGGTATACAGGTACCATTTTGATATGGTGATCAATTCCATTAGTGGTTAGTACATTTGTTGTGTGAAAAGAATTAATTAAAACTTCACCAGAATCTCACTATTTAAACCAAATTGAATTAATTTCAATAAGTGCTTCATAATGTTTAAATTCCTAAATTAATACATATCATGCAATGGACAAATAATCACACTTTGATTTAAATTCACTTGATTTTATTTTAACAATTTAAACATCAAAATAATAAATGAAAGTAGCTACTTAAATTAAAATATTAGAAATGGCCATAATTAGAACATGGGTTCCCATGGGAATGAACACTTACGCGGATGGTATATCTTGATTACTATAGTTCAATAACTTCTGCCGAATTCATCACCAGTTGCAGACCTTTTCACTTTGCAAAATGTGTAAGGGCCGTGCTCCACATCAGCGTAAAACGCGACCGAAACTGAAGGCAGAAACCGAAAATACGGGTACTTTCCATAGGAACACCATTGAATCCATTTTACGCTTCTGCCTAATTTTTCTGCTTTACGTCGATGTGGAGCATGGCCCTAAGAGTTAGTGAATTTAGTTCTGAAAGCAGCCGAACTCATCACTAGCTGCAGAATTTATCACTTTGAAGCCATATTTATAAGTTCGTGAATTGGGTTCGGACTACAGCTGAATTCATCACTAGTTGCAGAATTTTCCACTTTTTTTACGGAAAGAATGAGTCTTGATCAAATTTTCAGACATCACGTGATGAAGTCACATCACCACAAGATTTCTCAGAAGAAGTTCATATCATCGAACATATATAAAATGAAAACCATCGTCAAAATGAATCTTCAGCTAAAGTATACTTCCTCATATAAAAGTAAAATTTTCTCTGAGGGCTTCAGCAAAAAGTGAAAAAAAGAAGGATTCTGGGGGACTGGGCAGCAACCACCCAGCCCCCAGCAAACGTATTCGAAGAATCTTAGCTCATCCTGCAAACCTCAGCGCAAGAGGCAAGCGCCCCATAATTCTTCCAAAAACGTGAACTAAAACTACCGCTCAGTTCCTGACTGGCTACAGGAGTTTGCCAAACCAGGAAGGAAGAATTCCTCCGGTACTGTTGCGGTTAGCATTTTCAAGGCTCCGGTAAACAGGAAGTTGTGTGTTAATAAGGGAACCGCTCACCTTCTCATACTTAACAGTTGTGGCTGTTTAGCGTTAAGAGGATGCTATAAGGTTTTGCCTTGTAGCACTAAGATCTAGTTGCTCACGAGAAGGGTTAAACAATAATAAATCCTTGTCCTTGCCTTGAATAGAAGAATTGGAGTTAGAATCTTGATTTTCAAACAGTTTTCTTTAAATAAGTTAGAATTAGAACAGCCGAACAAAGTGTTCCGATTTACCGCGCAAATCCTTAACCTATGGCATTATGAAGAATTCTTCTTTTTTATGACACAATTAAAATATGTTGTCTCTTCTAATGTGGTACTCTATTGCTCAGATATATGCATAATTAAAACATAATAATCTTAGATTTGAAACATAAAGGGGTCTGAACTTATATACAAAGATTTGCAGACGATGAAAATTTGATGTGTTTTAGCTTCCCGCTTGCAGCCTTACACAGAAGCCAATAGTGTTGCCAGAATGACAAAATTAATTTTTTCCTACCTCTTATAATATTAATTTTCTAAAAAAAAACTTCTAAAAATAGTCAACGGTATATGTATCAAGAATTTATTTGTATGACCAGGAATTTTTGTTCCAAATCACCCCGCTCTTCCTATACACCTCGTTTTATGGTATCGATACTTAAACAACAACTCACAGATCTAACACTATTTAAAATTTCGTTGACTGGTGAAATATAAATCTCGTAGTATATTAATTCTGAACTAAAATAGACATGTCGGAAAACATATTAAGGGATTGAGCCCGAAAGCAAAATTTGAAATAAAACAAATGATATGCTCCTAGTTTGTAAAGTTTTAACTCTCAATCTCGTACAAAAGTAATGAAATATGTATTTCCTTGAATATTAGAAGAGCAAAGCATTCAGCGATGTTTGTCGACTTTATCCATATACAATGGTGGATTGACAGTTTTCTAATTTAAATCACGTATCCATGTCTGGATATACTTTTTAAAAAATACTTAAGGATCAAGGAAATTCATTCCACGTAAAGTAATTACAAGTGCAAATGTTTAAGCAAGCTACGATTACTCTGCGATTTCTTCGAAAAATTTGTTGTCTGTATTTTTATTTACTGTACGAAGCATGAATAATGTATGAGATGAGTTGGATAAAAATTACATTAGACACGCTGCACCGGGTTTGCAATGTATATTTGATTGCAAAAGATAGTGGCAATGCCTTTGTCATTCTTTATATCATATAGATGGTTATTTTCCGTAACACAGCTATAGTTAAAATTTGAATTCAAATAAGGTATTTGCAGTAAACTTTTAAAATGGATAAAATTTAAAAATCGCTTTAGTGAAAATAGGAATGTACTTCAACAGAGCTTATATCTTTCGTTCCTTTAAAAAAAGTTCATTGACGCTGCAACTTTTTCTGTAAGAAAGTTTTTCACTTACTTTAGCATAATCTCTCTGGAAGGCCATTTTAGAAAAGAAAAGGCAATATTGAGCCTAGTTAGAAAGTAATTGTTCTCACGTAATGTTTCTGGAGACTTCATATGTATAATCTGCGTATCTTACCTTCAATTTCTCAATATCTCTTCTTATTAAAATTTATTTCACCATTCGAAAAAGTATATGGTATTCATGCAACGTACTTCTAAAGGACATGCAGTTTATTTATAAAGAGTTCGTCAGGTTTGACCATACTATAAGAAATCCATCTTTAACTGAAATTCAGAATAGATTTTTCAAAAGGACACGGGTTTAATTTTTATCTAATTGAAATTTTGGTTTTAACAATAGTATGACGTTATACATTATTATGAATTTATATTGAATTAATGGAAAAAAATATGTACATATGTAAGTAAACATTGAAATTTGAGTGGAAAAAAGTCAAAGGTTGCATTGATAGATTTCTGTATTGATGTTAGCTGCAGCTATCGACTTTTTAATCATTTGCCTAACAAATAATAATAATACTAATAATATTTACGATAAAAAAATAAATAAATGAAATAGTGATACAAGTTAATCGAATAATTTCTTTTATTTGGATCACACTAGTTCTATGGCTCGTAACATTTCTGCTAGTTTTATTCCAATTTAGAGAATAGATTCAGACGAGAATTGAAATGTATTGATTCTTCTAGAACTAAAAATTATAACATTTGCTTTTTTTTAATAATAATGAAAAATAAATGTTTTTTTTTCCTACTTCAATAACCTGCAACTCTTCTGAACTGGTTACATGATCCAATCTTATCTTCTGCGCCGCCCCTTTAAGCTTTGAACTCGTGCACTTATTACCGTGCATTTTACAATTTTAAACTGGAACCTCAGCTGCCAGTATGATACTGTTGTTTTTACAGTATAATGCAGCTAAATTTTATGGCAATAAGCTATAAAATTGCTAGTTTTACAATTTATTACTGCGCATTTCACAGTTTTAAATTGGAACCTCGGCTGCCAGTATTATACTGTTGTTTTTACAGTATAATGCAGCTAAATTTTATGGCAATAAGCTATAAAATTGCTAGTTTTACAATTTATTATTGCGCATTTTACAGTTTTAAATTGGAACCTCGGCTGCCAGTATTATACTGTTGTTTTTACAGTATAAGGCAGCTAAATTTTATGGCAATAAGCTATAAAATTGCTAGTTTTACAATTTATTACTGCGCATTTTACAGTTTTAAATTGGAACCTCGGCTGCCAGTATTATACTGTTGTTTTTACAGTATAATGCAGCTAAATTTTATGGCAATAAGCTATAAAATTGCTAGTTTTACAATTTATTACTGCGCATTTTACAGTTTTAAATTGGAACCTCGGCTGCCAGTATTATACTATAAAAACTATAGTTCATTTTTTGCAGTGCATATATCTAGTAAACGCAGGAAAGTTTCCTCTTAAAAGTGAGTCTCCCCCCCCTCCCCCAAAAAAATGTTTTAGAATAATCCTATAGCATTCAAAAAACGTCTTAATAAAAGCGAGTTACGTTTCATTAATAAATAAGGAGCATTCTAAGGACTTGACACTATCCCAAACACTATCCTGAGTAAGACTGCTAAAGCAAGTTGGCACATGTGAATGAGATGAAATACAGTGAGATCCTGGTTTTCTGAACAAAACCACAGTATTGTTTTCCATGCAAAGTTCTCTTTATTTATCCATTTGCTAAAAAATCTTGGAAAAGATCCTTTTATGTTAAAATTTAAATGTGACATAGGTTAGGTCAGAAGAAGTTATAATTTGTCAAAAAACCTTATTTATTACATTTGAAAAAGAGACAAGTGAAAAACGTCTCATTAACCCTTAGGCTGGCTTTTAACCCATAGCATTATTCGAACCTTCTTTTTCAACATATGTCTTTACTGTGGCTGTTTACAAAGCAACGCGTTCAGTATTAAGTTTATAAGTGTTACAGTGTGTTCTACCAAAACAACATGGCGTCACGTCGATTACAGGTATGTTCTCTTTTATTTTTTTATTATTTTCTTATTATTTTTATTGTTTATAAAATCCACAATAGTGCCAAATTAGTTGATATTGTGATTGAGTGAGCCACGTTTTATGTATTCTTATTTGCTACTTTGGCAGTGTATCCTACAGGATACACAATTAATAAAACCAATTTTCTTTTCATTTTTTCCCATGAAATTTTTTTAACTATATAATATTAATGCATTTTACCCCAAAAAAACTAAAAAAAAAATTGTCAAAATTTTTAAATTTTTGATAAGTGCCAAACTAAGGGTTAAGTTCATATTCATGATCTAAGTTAGTCTTTGTCATATCATGATTGCCGTTTTCTACGTTTTGTATGTTTACTGTTTAAATGTTAGGCTTTTTTTTCCATTTTCTGGTTAAAACAAATGAATTCATCAGAAAATCATTAGATAGAAATCATTTTTTTAATCAAAATGTAAGTATTTCACAAATATTCAGAAAAGAACATTTGATCATTATTCACCTATGAGTTATCCATTTACTCATAGATAGAGTATAAAACATATTCAAATCTGGTACAATGAATAAAAAGTAATATTGTACGATATTGCATTATTTTTTTCTCCTTCATTTTGTTTAATTAGTGTTATCAAGTAATAAACTGTATTTAAAGTAAAAATGATATACATTACTCCAGTAACTTTAAACATAATAGGTATGCATAAAAAGTATCGACTAACGAAGATCGTATACTTTTCGTACTCAAATAAAATTTGAAATACAGTGTTAAATTTGCTATCGAATATCCAGCAACGAATGTTACAAAACTGAAATTGTTAAAAACATTTGTAGAACACTAAATATCTGATGAGAGCAAACCTATTTTTAAGTAAAAAATAGTTTAAAAAATAATTTATAGCAATGCAAGTTTGACTGCTTTCATATTTTTTTCTTCTTTAAAGCAAACCTGCGCTTTTTCACTCTGTATTAGATTTCAGGTAGTTTGAATGCTACTTGCGTGTAATTTTAAACTATTTAATTTCCTGTTTCGGGTAAAGTTTCCATTGTCACTTTTGATTTTCTTCTAATGCAATAAGCAATTTTACCATCAGAGGGCTAATTTGCACTTGTAAGGACACTTATGTCAGAAACGTCACGGAGGCAAAATTAACCACGCCCTTCCTTTTACTAAGCATTTGGCAATGTTCCCTTCAAATTGCATTTAACGTATGGAATAGTTAATGGAAGTAACTTTGAGCTCAATTTATAGATCTGAATAAAAATACGAGCTGTACTTTGTAACATTTTTACAAAATGTTTTGCAAATAATAATTCTTATGTAAGTAATAATTTGCAGAGTGATAATTTGGTTTTTCCGTTTATACGTATTCTGTCAGAATCGATTTACTGCAGTTTATTTACAGTTACTATTTTTAGTTCAAAAATTTCAATATGTACTATAATCTAGAAAGTAAGAAAATGAGTTTAAGAGCGACTTTTTAAGACGAATTTTTGACCGTTCTTTACAAAAGGGGGGAGGGGAGGAGGTATATTGTTTTATTTTATCCCTGCAGTAAAAAATTCTTTTGGTATTGACTTAAATAACAATCTCAAATTTTTGAACCAATTGAACTCAATTAACTTTTTTTTTTGTCAAATTTAATGCATAAAATCTTCAATTATTCTGTCAGAAGGTGATGCTATTGCTTCTCTGCAGTAATAATGTTTCAGTTTAGGTAAAAAATATTATTTGCTTTTTTTAATATACAAGTTAAATATTTACTTTCTTCCCTTCGAACAATTTTGCATCGAAAGTTTTGGCAGTTATTCCTTTTCTGTAAAAGCGAAAGAGCGTCAAAGTTTTTTAACCATTCAATCAACCATTTTTTTCCTAGATATTTAGAGTACAGAAAATAGTACGTCGATTTCATGCCTTTTTTTTCTGTTTTTTAAAGAAAAAACAAAACATAAATTTAGAATCCCTGTTTTTTCGATTGTTAGGTGCTAAATTTTTTATCTACTGTTTAGATAAAAAGGTTTAAATTTCTCCCGATGTCTATTATGCTAAAACATAGTCAAATTATAAAAAATGCGATAACAGAAACACAAAGAAAAAGTTTTTTTTATCTGTTGTGCAATAGAAGTAAAATATGACATATAAATGATGGCTCCTGGAGGCGATCTCTTGGAAAATAAATGTTTTTTTAGAAGTAAGCTAATTCTTCAAAAGACAAAGAGTTCAGGATACGGAATCTTATTGGCAAACAGAATAACCGACAAAGTTTTTTTTTTTCTTATTGATCTACGTTCTGTCTTGCGTCAAATTATATACGTTTTTATTTTATTTTATTTTATTTTTGAGATACCGTAAGCTTTATTTCTTGACTTGTAATATGATAAATTAACAAAATACTTTTTACGCATACTAAGACAGTAAAACCATCAGTTAAAAGTAAACAAAGAAATATTACTACTTATTTGTGCAAAGAAATATTGACAAAATAAGTAAAAACTATAAATAAAACTTTTTATCCTCCTTGTAATTCTTCAAAAAAAAAACCTTTGCAGCATCTTCTGGGTTCAAACCGTAAAAAAATGTTTGTACTCCTTACTATAGATTTTTGTTGTTAAATGTTGTCAGCTCCCTTGTCATATAATAATTTGGCATGTTAAAAATCTCTTAATTATCTGCCTGGCTTAGTAAACAGCCACTACATAAAAGGAATTGACTTATCCGGCATTTTGATTCCTAAAGTGTATAGGACAAAACACTATTATGTGTCTGAAAACCTCGTTGAAGAAAACTAGTGTCCTATCTTCAGATGCAATTCTTGATTGCTGTTATTCAATTTTAGTGCATTAGCTACAATTAAATTTACGAAATCAAAGATAGAGTTTGAGAGTTATCTTGCTTAGATTTGCTAAAAGTTGCTTTTTACTCAAACTCTCATCAGTTATTTTTCATGAAGTAACCAACCAAGTATGATAATATCGAATTTTAAACAGCTTGAAGCAATGCTGAATCGAAGCATCTTTTGGAACCGAAATGAAGGATAGGTCAGCCTATACAGTCAAGGGTTTGTATTGCTTGACGCTAATCTCGGTTAAATTGAATTGTAAGTACAATCTCACTTCTTAAGAGCACGGTGTCTCTACTGAGAGAGAAACAGGGTCACAAAATTATTATCTGGAAATGGATACCCTCTGATAGTGGTGCTGCATGGCATACTAGGCACTGAAAATAACGAGGAGCAAATCTGCAACCCTGTTAGAAACAACAGCCCTTTTTTTACATATATATCTATGAAGAAAAGCTTTAATTAACATTTCAAAGGGGGACGGGATAGTTTCAAAAATGAGAATATATGAAAGAGGGAATTATGAAATAGTAGGGGAATATACGCCGATGTTTTGAATCATCACCAAAAGTATTACAGGTTTTTTTCCGTTGCACACGGGATTCCGCCAGTTTCTCGTGAAAATAAATTGTCTTTCGCAACTCGTTCCCTGAATTGAAGGGCTTGGGAGATGAAGGTGTTGTGTGACAAAACAGATATTGCGAGTAATTAAAGTTCAAAGTTTTATTTATGCAGTTGTTGCAGCTTTTTCGTTTTCTGGTTTTGTTGTTAGTGGACGTATGAAATTGGTCTAATGACATCTGCTTTTTGATGTACCAAGTTTTATTTGCTTACCTGTAACCATTGCTTACCATTGTCCAGAGTTTTCATTTTTTAACACTTTCAGGTCTGAGCCTTTTCGACCGCACATCTCCCTCCAGACTAGGGGGTTTTTGTCGCTTTTCGTGATTTTTTAAAAAATACTTGGAAAAGTTAATGTTGGTAATTTTACTTTTATTAAATACTTCAAAATGTTTTCTTTCATGATGAAAGACCTATTTAAGTGAAACAACAATTAATATTTAGAAGGAAATTGTTGAAAAATGCATGTTTGGAACTTGAAAAAAAAGTTCCGCATAGGAAAATATCATTTTTGACCATGAAAATATGCACAAATTTTATTATAAACTTACCCAAATCTTAAACAAATATTTAAAAAAGATTTAATTTTCAAATACACATTATTTGGCAAAATTTGCTTTGCTGTGGAACATTTCAAAACACGGATTTGCACTGTCGCACGCTTGCACTAACTCGTATAAGCCTCGATTCTACAGCGTCTCCTGCAGTTAATTCTGATTGCTAGTGCAATCTATATTTTTTTTAAGAAAGTAAAAGGATTCTAGATAATATCTAAAACGGATTGAAACGAAACAAACCCGTATTTTCAGAGCAACAGTGGCTTAAACTTGTCCCCGACCTGAGCTCGGGCTTAGTCATCTTCAACAAAAACGGCATCCCGAGCTGAGCTCGGGCTTGGACTGGAAAGTGTTAAATGTAGCGCAGCCCCTTTATCCTCCAACCCCTTCATTTGTTACAAGTTGCATTAACGCATACTTTTCACTGCTGTGAAAATTATTTTTACCTACCAGTCTCAAAATATACTCGGCGATTTTACTGAGTGTTTGGTCTTCAGCACAAATCCGTTCAAATTGACTGACCCTCGGGTGAAAGGAAAATAGTTTCTGGATGCCTGAAATTTGTAAGAATTTCAGGCGAATAAGATGTAAGATACTTTTTGGCATCCCTGCCTCATTTTTGAATGCTTTAATGCGAAAATGCTATTAGTGGGTAGTCGCCTTCCATACAAATTAAGAAGGTCCTAAGCTATTACTTTAAACGCATGTAACTTTTCTTGACAGATTACAGATTTATTTCAATTACGTGGTCTGGCTATATTGGCAAGATTTTTGAAGTCTTGGGGAAGTTTGTAGGTTAAAGTCAGGGAAAAGTCTGAACTTTAAAAGAGAAACTTTCCACTTTTTTAAAGATAAGTTGTTTTCAGGTATCTATTAAGTGAGAATATCGTTTACTATTCGAGAAAGAGAAGGTTCTAGCAGCGGCGATTTTAAAAATACCACAGAAATTATGTAAAAAATACCGTATTTCTTACATTGTAGTTATGTTATATAAAAAACGAATTCGTTTTTAATGTTTTTAACCACCTATTTCACGTTGTTCTACTCTTTCAAATAAACCCAATTTGTAACTTCATTCATCATAATTTTTAAATCTACAAAATGAACAGTATTTTTTGCCTGGAGAAACAAATTTAACTTAGTTATAGTACGTGTTAATTGCAATTTCAGCTTTTTTTCCCCCAAAACCGATTACGATTTTTTTTAAGTAATTGATGTTACATTACATATGTCTGGTGTGAACAGTGTTAATTCAGTCATCTGTTGTCAAAGTAATACATTTACGAATGGATTTCATTCAAATGCACACCTGAATTTCCTATTTGATTGGGAAAACACTTAAATCGTCAAACAATAATTACAGCATATATTTCAAAGACTGAGTGAACTCCCAGCCAAAGTCCTAAGCTCACTTTACGCTTACAAGCATACTTTACGCTTAGCCATATGCTGCAACATTTCGTTTTTCTAATGTTCTCATTCTCAGTCTAAGTCGAATTTACGTTGTAAGTTTTAGGCTAAAAAGATAAATATTAAAATGGAGCTATACAAAGTTAGATCAGGTACAATGTTTAGCAAAATATTTGAAATTATACTAAAGTTCTTTAATACAAATACTGGGCGAAATGAAAACACATTACCTCAATTTTAAAATCCCATAATATGACAAACATAGTTAAAGATTAGTTTTATCTTTGACGTGAAAAAGTTATTGAGCTAACTTTTGACATCAATTTTGAATTTCTGCTTCTTCTTCCTTAACAAAATCACTCTTTGGAATCATAAAACCATCGACAAACTGGCAATCTATCTGTGGAGCTCTTATCAGTCTTAATGAAAGATTTCGTTAAAGTGAGTTAAACTGCTGTCTAACTTTATATTTTTACTGTTGAAAATAACTGAAATAAATGTCTCTTTGTCGAATATAATCTTTTCCATCCAAATGGAGTAATTTAGGAGGTAAAACGAAAGAATAATGTGCGTCGCAATTGCATAATAGTGAAAATATCATTCCAATATTTTAGTTGATAACATATAGCAGACTGCATTCACAATCAATCGATCTTGTAACAAATACGAATAAAACACATTCGTTCCCTTTTAATATGTATTTGCTTGCTATATTGTTCGTTTTACATTTTGTACTAGTTAATATGCCGGGAACTAGTCAATGTGTCGGTGCCTTTAGAATTTTATTTTCACGAGTTCCGTGGAATACTTTACTTTTCCAAAATTGTAGACATCTGTGATTTCGCATGGTTAAAGTTTCTTGGATTTCATATGAATGCAGCCTTTCGTTGAAAAAAAGAATATTTTGTGTTTCTGAAAGTTTCAAGATTATTATAGACTTGCGAAAATTGAAACTTCGCGAAAATAAGTGCTTTCACAGCATGAACAAGCAATTAAAAATATAAATGACTTCAAGCTGCAATATTCAATTTAATAATTAGTCTCAATTAAAAACACACACACACACACACACACACACACACAAACCTAACGACAGTAGCTATCAGTATTTTTTTGTATTTACGTATAAAAATTTGCTTTTAATCAAAGCTTAAGGCCGTCAAACCTGACACAGGGGTAAAAGTTTTTTTTTCACTGCTATGCTAAATTTTATTATCTGGGCAAAATGTAAGCATAATCTTTGATTGAGAATTTAAAGTTTAGTGTAACACTTATGAATTCAACAATCAAATAACTTTTTAAAGTATTAATTTATTATGTTTAAGTAATCGCAATGCAAATGTACTTTTTTTTTACAAAGTAAGAAATGGACATGGCAACATAAAGTGTGTAATATTCAAGTTAAAATGTGAAACAAACGTTAAAATGTGAAAAATAAAATGTGCTAATTAAATAATGCATACTGTAAAATTCCTTTAAGCTGTAAACCTCAAAATTGTAATTAAATAATGAATAACAGTAAGACTTCTATTTTAAAAGTTTCTTCAGGGCAAACAAAAACTGTCTGTCATATTTTATTGAAAAATAACTAACGGAACAAATTTTCATTGTGGAATTTCAAATAAAACACATATTTTAGCAAAATTTTCCTAACGTAAAAATTAATAAATAAATCTGTAAACTATTTTATCTAATTGCTAGATACTGAGAAAAAAAATCTTTCTAACAATTGAGTTGTCTTTTGTGTTTTTCTTAATTTTCTAAAAATTATCTTCAATTTACAGATTGGGCCAAATCTCAAGTACCAAAATATTCTTCACCATCTTGCTCCGACTTTAAATGAATTTGTTGGATAAATACGAAAACTTAATACAGCACCTTTGTGTAACAGAACTACTCCAGTATTTTTTAAAATCTGTTTCAGTACTTGATCTACTCCAGGCTGTGCTAAAACTTCTAAACATTGACTATAAATTTTACCCTGATCGTAGCGGTTTAATTTTGTCTGTATCATCATTAGATTTGATCATATATTAAAATAGTATTTTTTTAATTATATTTAGTATTGTGCTTTGCCTCTGAAATGATCAGTAAAGAAAAAAAAAGGAAAATGTTTTGACATTTTTATCCCATCAAGAGAATGCTAACAACTTTCGGCAGGTATTTTTTAAGCACTATTAGAAATTAAAATGTTTAACATAATTTTGCAAATGATAAAAGGGATAAAGAACTTAAACACGTTTTTATCTACTAAGCACGTTACTTTTAGAGGATAATTTTTTTTAAGTCTAAAATATGATAAACTCATCAGATGTAGCTTATGAAATCGTCTAGTAACAAGCAATTTATCGCATGACCTAGTGCACGCATTTGCATGAAGTAAACTTTGTCGTTTACACAAGCACATACATTCAAGTGACTGATGAATAAATACACTTAAGATCCGAACGGGTCCTAATTAGGCATTTCACAACAAGTAAAAAAATAATAATAATAACAGACTGAACTAATTAAAAGTCTCTTTTGTTTTGTCATTAAATTTTCCTGTCTTTCATAAAAGGTGTCTCATTATTAACGGTAACAAAGTCAGAGTCTGAATTAAATTTGACGTAGCAATATCCCTTCGTGTATTAATAGAAACGTTTTCTTCGGTTAAACCCATTTTTTGACTTATATTTTTTTAAAACGCACATATATTTTTGAATTTTTTAAGCTTAAATTATAGTTCCTATCTTCGTCATTAGTTGGTTTCAGTTAGTTTTTTTTTTTTTTTTGGCATTTTTGGTTATTTATAAATCATTTGCTTATATTTTTAGGTTACACGTTTCAGTTAATAATTCTTTCTTATTTTTATCACGTATAAGTCACTGAAATACGCATGAATATTTGTAATTATATCGTTTACGGCTTCACAATGAAATGACAAGATCATACTGAAAAATATATAATTTATGATAAGATAGTAACAATACATAACATTAATTTTCGATAAAATAGCACCCATACTTAAGGCCCTGTTAAAGGGAAGCTGACATATCTGACATTTCACTTTCAAAAGGGAAATCGAATTGAGTTATCAATATAAAACATTACTCAGTATTCAAGATCAGAACTCACTTCAACTTCCTTCCACTCTTAAGATAATAGCACGGTATTTTAATGCAATAAAATTAGAAAAACTACAAAGTATTCCTTTAGGATACATCTATGAGTACAATTAAATTTCTTTATTTACACATGAATAACAAAATTCCCTATCAGAATAGCATCTTAAAATTTTTTGAAATCGGTTGACGTACTCTGATCGATAAATCAATTTTGAGAAATTACTCAGTGTTAAAGATTAGAGCTTATATCAACATCTTTCTACTATTTATTTAATAGCCAGGGATTTTCGCGAAAACAAATTTGTACACTAAAAATAACTATAGTTTACATTGGAAACACATTTAGAACACTTTAGTTCAGAAATAGTGTTCTCGCTAACTGAACGTGCACTAAAATGTGTTCCGAAAAACATGACTAAAAAGAAAGTGCATTAAAATGTGCTCCTCTCAGGATATTTATTAAATTTGAGCTTGGGAACACACTTGTGGGCATATTAGGGGCATATTTGAGATCAGGTTGAGAATACATTTAAGCGCCCTTGTGAAATCACTGCTTTCTTTATTATAAATATAATTTCTACAGCTTTATTTTCCTTTCAATCAATAGAAACTCCCAATATGTTACTGTTAGAAATTTTGTTTAAATGAATAACCTTCCATTTGTGTCACGAGTACCGACAAGAATGATGGACTTCCCCAGGCCGTAGATCGTTTATTGCCCGGCGGCGGTAAACAGCTACCCTGATACCGATATTACTGTTAATAATAACAAAAACTGCTGTTATAAACAAAGAGTGTTCCATACTTGCTGTAAAAAGTTTCCCAAAAAGTGTACTAACAAGTTTTCTAAGTACCATGAAGCAGTCTTTAATAAATGTTCTATTAGAGGTGCAGAAAAAAAGAGTGTTCCGAACCAAAATATTGTTTCCAAAAGTGTTTCAAAACGTGTTCTGGGCAAGTGTCCATGTTCAAAAATTTCTCAAAACGTGGTCAAAAAGTGTGTGATTATTTGCAGTGTAGAACTACAAAATCTCCCTTCAATATTCATTCTAAATCTCATTTCTTCATTTACTCGTGACTATTAAAATACCCTATCAAAATGGCATTTTAAATTTTACGAGATCTATTGCCGTATTATAAGAAATCACAGTGACTTATTAACTAACATTGAAACACCAATCAAATAATAATACATCGGCGTGTTTTATCGACTGTAGTGTATAGTGTCTTTGAAATGATATACCATTAGAAATATCGAGTATTTTATCCCTTGAAATAGAATACATAGTTTATTTTCCGTTGGATTTGATGACGATAAAATTATAGAAATTATTTTTAACTTCAAATGGAAAATTTTTAACACGGATGAATGTTTGCGAACTTAACAGTTGCCTAACGTATTTATGTTTTGCGATAATACAATAATCTGCCAAAAATTATATTAGGTCATCAAGAAAAATTCATTTTATTCAACTTGAAGTGAAAAAAATTGTTATGAATAATTTTTGCATAGATTTTTCTTTCTTGGAATATATAAATCAACAAATTTTAACAATTCGCAATAATAAAAAATCAAGGGTTTCCACTGAAATAACTACAGCTAAAATTATAATATAACATTAATTTTAAATCAATGCTGCAGAAGACAAGTACCAGCTGGTTCCAACGAAGTCCTTAAAAATAAAATAATGTTTCTTATGAGTTAAATGAAACAACCTGTATAAAAGTACAAATAAAAACATTAAAAATTAGTTCAAACACTCAGCAATTTGTTTGTACTTTGTTACACATTGTCTCATTTTGCAAATTCCATAGAGCAGCGTTTTCAACTGATTTTAGACAATGTTTTTTGAAATGATTAAAAACATGAGAAGGCAGACTGAAATTTGTAACATTAAAACTTTTATAAAAATAAAATGAGCACTGGCTGCACATTTTCAATCATTATTTTTTTTTAATTTTTTAGAAGCAAATTAAAGTTTTAAATTTTTGCTTTATGTATAAAGTAATAGGCCCGTCATTTAGGGGGGCAGGGGGGGTCAATTGCCCCCCCCCCTGACATTGAGAAATCAATGTATTTACATATAAGTGGGCTTTTACATATAAGTGGTCGTTTTTGTTGTTTTCTGGTGAAATTGTATTGTGTTTTTTCCCTTTGCCCCCCCCCCCCTAGAAAAACTTGAAAGGACGTCCCTGAGTAATAACTTCAAACTCAAATTTTCACTAAAAAAAGTATGTTTTGCTTTCACAAAACTTCAAAGAGAATAGAAAACGTGTAGCTGTATGTATGGAGTTTAATAAAAAGTTGTTGTGTTTAAGAGCATATTGATTCCGAAAAATCGTTTGGAGAAACTCATAAATAGTGATTTGCTAAAAGGTTTCGCGAGAAATGGTTTTCAGAATAACAATATTGTTCAAAGCACTTGCATCTAGTTTTTAGAGGAGATGCTGCTTCTAAGAGTCTGAAGCTTTTCTGGAAATAAATACAGGGGCAGTTAAAAAGAAAGTAGGAATTTAAAAGTAGCGTTCATCATTAAAAACAGTAAGTGTTAATTGCTATGAGAAAATACAATGTCAATCCTACAGTATTCCAAAGTTTCAAACTTTACTACTTTTATTTTTTTACGCTAATGTAGCCCCTATTGATATCTTAACCAAGTAGGTTGAAGTTTTACCTATTGTAATTAAAATATGATTCAAAAATCCAATTTTTTAAACAGTTTTGATTCTAAATTCGATTTACTTTTTACTTAAATGGATTTTCATATGTTTTAAATAATTAAAAATAAACTTGATTAATTTCAACATTTAAGGACCGCTATAGGACATGCGTTTTCCTTTGGCAAAACTTGTTTCATAAATCATACTATTTAATGTTACAAAAAACTCAGAGTCGTAGTTTTTTAATAGAAAAAATAATTTATAAATACATACTGTTAATAAAAAAAATAATAATAATAATAATAAAAACGCCAGTATCTTTTTCAACGCAATGAACTTATGGTTCTCAAAATATAAAGAATATAATTGATATACTAATTGTAAAGACAGTTTTAAAAATTTATGTATTTGAGGGTATCGGAATCGTATTATCAGCAAAATAAAATTTTTCAACAATACATACTGATAAGAAAACAGAAGTACGTTTTCCTCCTCAATGGGCTTATGATTCTTAAAAAGTAAGTTTAGAACATAATTGCCGCATGTACTTTAAAGATAGTTTTAAAATCCGTTAAAAAATTGATAGACATCTTTAGCTCAAATACGTTTGTCGCTTAGCTTTAGAAACTACCTAAAACTTTCTTATCACTCGGGCTGAGCTTCGAAAAAACAAAAAAAAAAAAAAAAACAACCAGTGAAACGACCACTCATAAATTTATAGAAAATGAGGTTGCTTACGTATATTACCAACAACTTCCGTAAATCAGTACACTGGGGATTACGTCATTAAGAAAATGAAAGTTTCACCGTAGAATGAGCTTGCCCTAATGAATAAATTACTGGCTAAATGGTCTTGTGGGATTTGCGGGTGTAAAATTTTAAAGATAAATTTCAATACCACGAAAGCCGTAAAATATTTTTAAAAAACTTTAGCAAGCAGAATATTTGGTACTTTGTAATGTCACTGTATCAGCTTTCAATGACGTTTCAAACGGTTACATAAATTTAGTAGAAAAGTTGTATCAGAAATGGGAAATTAATGTAATAAATTGGATTCACTGTTAAATTTAAAAGGTTTATTAGTTTTAGGGAAATTCTTGAAAAAATGAAATTTATATCGGAATGTTCATTTATTATTGAAAAATTTTACGTTACGCATTAAATTTTCAATCGATGTCCATATTGTTTGCTATACTTTATACATGGTTAAAAATATCAAAGATGTTACTGATAAAAAAAAAGAACATCTGAAGTGCTTATATTCTGCCAGTAACCAGTTTGGCAATAACGATAAAATCTCCCTGGCAAACGTCAGTAACCTTCTTGAAGTTAACCTGGAAACTTTCTAAAGAATTCAGAAACCTTCCTGTTAAAAGCAAGTTACGTTTCCGAATAAATCAAGACATTTCTAAGAGAACTTCAATATGTTTTTCGTAAATACTACGCACTAGCTTCATTCGCCAGTAAAATTGGAAACGCCTTTTAGGAAATGTAGCTGAAACCAATTCTAGAAAATCTAGGGTTCAGAAAGCACATTTCGCCCTCACTAGAAGATCTAAGAATCTAGACAAACCATAACTGTGGTTAAGACGGCAATACTGTTTGTCTTGGTTTGTAATATCCCACCCTTAAAATTTTGTTCAGAACTCTGAAACACCCTGCATAGGTATGCAATTTACGATACTGTTTTAGCTGTGAAACAATGGAAACATTGATAGAAATTTTCTCATTTTCCTTTACTAAATTTTGTTGAACGAACAAGAAATATAATGATGGGGTTATATTCATCCCAACTGACCATTTATACACTAAAAAAATTAAAGACGTTTTTTGAAAATAATGGGCAGCTAATGTGCTTAATTTCTGCCAGTTTTTCTCTGACAATAAAACAGGAAAATTTTCAGCTAATAGTCAATAGCCTTCTTGAAATTAATCTGGAATTTTCATGAAGCATTCGGAAACCTTCCCAACCACAACAGGTCACGTTTTAGCATAAATCATGAACGTTCTAAGATAACTAAAATATCTTTTTTGTATGATCATATATATCGCCATTTTTATTTATCATGGGAACTGCTAAAGTGATGTTGCAAATGTGGCCAACGCTATACTAAAATGCAACTTAACTTGACACTGAACGTCACTACAAGTGGAGCCAATAAGAGCTCACAAGCAGTCAGCGATCTCCTCTAATTCGCCAAGTAGGCTGTGACGTTTTATCTAGCTCGTTTTTCATAGGATAACGTCACGCAAACGTCACGATGCTGTTGTCAAGAAAGGTTGCAGTGTAGTATAATGCAGAATTGCAAGTAAATAACGAACTGCTTATTTATAGCACATAAGGAGCCTTCAAAGAAAACTTTGATAAGTTCCTCGCTTGTTTACTACATACTGTTTACTACATTATTTGTAAAATCATCCCTTTGCAATTTTTACGAGTTATTTTCATTCCTTTCGGAAAAACAAAACGTAATGTCATTCTTATTTTAGATGAAAGAATAATTCAATTTATTACCTCTCCATGCAATTATACCTCTCCAACATCCAACAAACCTGTCTTTAGAGAACAAAACTCTGTCGAATTGTTTCATCTCCTATTTAATGAAACTACCTGAAAATAAATGGGATAAAATTACCCGACTTAACCCAATGCAGTCTACTTCTTTCCAAATAAATGCTTCTTTGGGAGAAACAGATTTCTGTCCCACTTCCCAAGGGCCCATTTACTTAGCAGTTAGCTCGTTACAGTGGCAGTTCATTTTCAAGGGATTCGCTTCTCCCTGTACACTTCATTGGTATTTTGCAATTGAATTGCCTGGACGCTTATTGATAGAGGTGATAAAAATAGCTGTGAGCGTATTATTTTTTAAAACTATCATATATAATCCGTTATCGTTTTGTTTCTTTTTTTTTTAAATTTAGATTAATACTAGCAGTGAAATGTTCAAGTAAAAAAATTCCAATCTTTAAAATCATTAGCTATGGTTCCTTATTTTGGTTAAAGCAGATTGGTTGCGTACGCTCTGTGACCAATTTTCAGCTTTGACCTATTATTTGGTTGGATCAACGACTTAATATTCTGAAAATCTAGAATTTTTCTTCTTCAAAATATACACTTCTTGGCTGAAGCATTATACAACGAGATGCTTTCAGCCTAAGCCTAAATTTCGTATTTTCTCTATTCAATTTTTCACAGTACAACTATTTAAGGGTTATTTTCCGATCATCTTACTGAAGTTTTCAGAAGCAAAGAATGGGGATCAAAATAATATACTTTGGAAATTTCACCAACATTAAATGAAAAACACTCACACGAACGTTGCTTCGAGCGTTATTATGCGGAAAGATATTTTGAATGTGTTTATTCTCTTGCACATAAAAAAGAAACATTAAAAAATTCCTCATACCAAAATTAAGTTTTGAAGCACACAATTCTCCTAAGCCTTTCGAAACTGACTTTTTATTATTTTTATTTAAAAAATTATAATTCAACTTTTATTTTTTGATGAAAGAATATTTTATTACTTCTCTATACAATAATACCTTAAATACATCCGAAAAACCTGTCTTTGGAGCACAAAACTCTTTCGAATCGTTTCATCTCCTATTTAGTGAAACTACCTGAAAATAAATGGGATAAAGTTACCAACTTTTCTTAATACAGTATATTTCTTTCTAAATAAATGATTCTTGGGAAGAAACAGATTTCTGTCCCACTTTTTTCTTTTTTTTTTTGACGACCTATTTTAGTTTTTTGGGAATTTTTACATTTAAAAGCAAATTTTGGGGACGATCTCATTTCTTTGCACTTGCCGAATCCGCGATTACTTTCCCATACAGTATTAACTACGGAATTTTCCACAGTGTAATTCAACATTTCGATCTCATTTGTCGCCAAATTTCTCTCAACAAAAGTGCGAAAAAAAAGAGCATTATTAACGAAAAAAATAAGCAAAAGGATAGGACAGCGCCTACGGTCAAATGAAATTAACAGTCCTGCTAACAGTATCTTTGTTAAGAGAACTTTGTGTAGTTATATGTTGTAAGTGTCCTACGTTTTTGTAACAGTATATGTTATAATTGTTTTGATTGTCTAATAAAACGATGTGAGGGTGCCATATCGGGTTAAGTCACAACAGTGACAGGTACTGTGGCCCCTGGAGGATTAAAGTGAGAGCGAAAAAAAATTCATGACTCTTAAAATTTATATCTTTATGGGTGAATTTCTCCCAATAGGCCACATAAGAGTATTTTTCTATCAATTTTTTAAAAACCACAATGGTTTTTTTTTCTAGTGAAACTAAGCTTATATACAGAAGAAAATATATTAGCCATGATCAGTTACATTTATTTTCTGCACATTTTCCCCTTTTTTTATGTAGTATAATGCTAGTAATATCGTGATAATAAAAAAATTTTAATACTTTTTTTCAACGTAAAAGAAGTCTGCTTGTTAATATTTATTTTATAACATCAATAACTTAATTTTAATCCAAGAACAAAAAATCGAGAATTCATCCCACCGTTTAAGCTATATCACTCCCTGACCTATATGAAATATGGGAGTAGCAGCTTGAAACACTTTGATATGTCAGTGGGAGAGACAACATTTAACGGTAATATAAAAGTTAATATTTTTAATAATTAATTAAAAGAATGTCATATTATTGTTCTTGTTTGAACAGAAAATCAAATTATTAAAAAATAAATAATGAATTTTCACTGTAACAGTGGAACAATTAATTATAAATGTTGAAATGTTGTGGGGGGACAGTATAAGGGAGGGAAGAATAATTTCTTTGAACTGTAGTATAATTAATAAATATCTAAGTCATATAATCTCTAAGATATATACTTAAAAATATCTAATTATAAAAACTTCAAAAATAACTTCTAAACATCATGCTAAGCATGTCTGTAAAATTTGTTTCAAAAACTGATAGTAGAATGAGATACAGACTTCGGGCCTATTTGCACAGAATCACCCTTATATTGGTTTCAACCATTAAGAGAACTAAAAGCGTATTAGTAACGAGAAAAGTCCAAGGTATATTTGTACTTTAAACAAAAATGAAGCTACTTTTGTAAAAAAACATAGTCATATTACACCGTAGACTTATTTGTACTATACGTGCTAAATACAAAATGAACTTCACATCCCAGAAGCTGATTGAAATGTAAGTAAATGGCTATTTTCCTCTCCAAAATTTATTACACCGATCAAATCAAGGTAAAACATATTAGTCTGGAGAAAATACTTTCAGCAAGTGCACTTTACAGAATAAAAATACTTTCGTGCCCATGAATATTCAGTCGTGATTTGGATGACGTTTCCTATAAATATAGTGAAATTGAATACCATGCCTGATTGATGACAGACGGGGAATTTTTATCAATTATGATAATAAAAGAGTGAGGTTGAGATGGGAAACAAAAAGAGTGTAATTTGCAAATGCAAAACGACAGAAGAACATCCATCAAAAATCTAGTTCTATCTTTATCCATCAAGGAAAGAATTTTGAGATTTTTTTCTTTTTAGGGTAACGAAACGGAATGCATGCGGCTGGTAACGCGGTGTACCTGAAAATTAATCAGGATGGGATTAATGCACATTTTTAACAATGTAAAGGGTGGGAATATCCTTAATGTTTAAAACAAATAGGGTTACTAGTAGCTTGGATGATTGGTTTCAAATAAAGAAGACAAATTTAAAACTGACTTTTCAATAAAACTTAACCCATTAATGCCTGACATTTTTTTCCAAAGATATATGGGTCATTCCACGTCAAGTGATCCAAAATCAGAGAAAAATTTTACCTTACATTTTTGTATTTCTTTCACATTTGGCTCATCAATTGTACCCCTTGAGGTAATCAAAAGTCTCAATTTTTGGATTTTTATCTCTATTATTTTTTGATTTATGAGACTTTGAACTTTGGAAAAACCCTCATTTTTCCATGGATAAGGGTACATAAAAGGGACCATAAGTCGGCACCAAATATAGATAGAACGATTTGGTAAATGGCATTTTAAAGTACGTTAGTTGCCGCTTAATCTGATATGCAACATGACTAATTTGATAAAAAATTTCTTTTTCAAAAAATGAAATTTAAATTTCAAATTTAAATTTCTCAAAAAACATATAATGAATTTTTTTAAAAAAATTCTCAAAAATTCTTGTGTATTTTATCTATGTTTGTACAAATTTTTAGATTGGGATCTCAATGGGATCATATTTTTTTGAATTTTTGAATAAAACTGTATATGAAAAAAATGATATTTTTTAGATTATATTTATTTAAATACTAAGTTCTTTTGCTCGTGATGGTCTAAAAAGTAGTAAACAAACATGAATATGTTTAAAGTGAGCTGGCATGAGCTTATAGATTTGTCAGGTTCACCCCTCCCCCCTTCCTCCCCGCACAACCACTCTTTTTTAATTCAAAACTGTTCAAAATGTTTAAAAAAACAAAAACTCTTTGATACAAAATGAATAGTAAACTTATTTAAAGTTGGGAAATGGGTTTCCTTATAACTAGACGAAG
>JAXGGA010011680.1:0-41523 GCA_038373865.1 Uloborus plumipes | reverse complement strand
GAATGATTTCGGCCCTAAAACTTTCACAACCGCATTTTTTTCTCTTTAAAACTTCTAGCAATCCTTTTCATTACGGGTTAATGAGCCACGCGCCACCGTAACAATTCTTACTGTCATGCATTTTATCACAAAAAAGACAAGTTCGTTCCCTAGTATTGAGAAAACCCGAAGCAGTGGAAATATGAGCCTGTTTCTGAAATTTAGACTTTCCTTTCCCTTCGCGATTTTCCTCTTTTTGACTAACAGTTTCCAATCCGCTACGAGCTAGTTTTAATCTCTCTTCACCCTCCACCTCAGCTTTTAAAAATTTCATTAAATTTGAAAGGCGAGAAAGATCAACTCCTTCAGGCTCGTTAAAGAGCGAACTTCTTTGCCACGCTTTTAAAACATCCTCGGTGAGACAAGATTCCACCATAGGAAACAACCAAGCCGTATTTTCGTGCGACTTTAAACCTAAAGATTCCAAAGCTCTCAAGTGAGCTTCAATTTTATCGTAGAGTTTATCGAGAGATAATTTATCCTTAGCTTTAACATTAGAAACAATCAATTTAATTAATTCTCTGACATAAACTTCTACTAACAGTTCCGGCTTTCCGAAGCGTTCTTTTAAGGCTGAAACAGCCTTTTCATAATTCTCGGAAGTAACTGGATAACTTTCAATAAACTCTCTAGCTCGAGAACCAAATTTCATACACTGAATTAAATATGAAAATTTGTCACTCTCATACAAATCAGGGTCATTGTGAATTTTTTCAAATTGAGACCAAAACGGTAAATAATTTATCAATTCACCGTCAAACTTTTTCAATTCAATTTTGGGAAGTCGATATTGCTTAATTCTATTTAAAGAAATGCCAGAGGTATCAATTGACCTCGATTCTATTTTAACTGGTTTAGAAACTTGCAATTTTTCCTTAACCTCCCGAGACAAAGTTATGAATTGATCAGAATATTCTTCGCAATGTTCTATTTCTGTATTTATATCATCCTCTTCAATTCCCTCTACTTCAACTAATAAATCAAGAATTTGATTGTCTATTAGTTTAAGCTCTGAGTACACATTTTGCAATTTAGTAATTTTATCTCTTACTAAATCTGCCGAAAATTCTTCCTGAACTAACTCCGTTTTTACGACATTCGCAGTTTTCGTAAAAGAAGTTCTTAAGCCTGCACGTTTAACTCTCAATGCTTTTAACTTTAAGGACTCCATGCTTAACATTAAAAGTTAAATTAACAATATGCAAAATTATCCTATAATGCACAATTACAAAATGCTTTACTATTTAAACATCTACTTCAAAAAAACTTGAAAATTCCGAAAATTTATCCAAAATACTAAGTATCGGAAAATTTCCAAGAAATCTAAATACTTTTACAAATATCTCAAAAATACTAAAAGGTATCCTGTCGCGGACGCCACTAATGTTGGGGAATGCATATTCTAAAGACAAAATTTTAGTTCTAACTAATTTGACCGCGCAAAATCAGAAGAAAAACTACCCCAACACTAAATAACTTTAAATGTTTAACATACATTATCCAGGATCCAAATAATTATATGTTACTTATCTGTAAGATAGAAGATCAACTTGTTCAGGCATAAAATCAGACTGTTTTGAACTCATAGCTTTTTTATTTTACTGAAGAACATTTGATGATCTATTTTCATATTTCTTACATGACAACAAATGGCTCTCCCAGTTTGGCAAGTGGCGCGTGCTTTTAAGGCAACAAACAGGTACTTCGCTGCAGCGCCACCTGCAAAACCATCAATTTAAAACAAATATGCAAATATAAAAATGAATAATTAAATAATAGTTCAAAAGTTACTCAACTCGAGCAGTTTCTCAACAGTAATTTTATTAGTGCGGTTACTGTAAAAATAACACTGCAAAGCGATTTGAAACGAATATCTTTCGGTCGGGTCAAGAACCGCTGCAAAAACCGGTTTTCTTCAAAATCCGTTCAACCCCAGTTTTTACTAAACGTCCACTCTGGAACAGCACGATTAACATCAGCAGCGTTAGTAGAAAAAAAAGAAAAATTAGAAATTTTCATTTCACAGGGTTACTACATGAATTCAATTTTAATTTGAATGATTTTCATTTTTAAATGCTGATTTATTTCACAACAAGCTCAATCCAAATTACTTTTATCTTTAAATTACGAGACAGTACTGATAACATAAAAAAGAAAACAATAATCTGTAAATTAGTTTAAGAAAACGAAAAAATACGCTATTAGATGCGTTTATAATACATAAACAGGTAATATAGTTTAGCCTTTAGTATTAATAATAGTATTAAAGATATTACTTTTATATTTGCAAAGAACGTTAATTTTATTTTTATTCAGAGTTACATACAAACAACTGAAACACTTATAGTACATCAACAGGTAATATGATTCAGCCTTCAGTATTAATAATACAGTCGACGCTCGTTATAACGACCACACGTTATAAAGACCATCCCAATATAACGACCGTTGAGAAAACCCCCAACTATATCCCAACATACTCTATGTTCTACCTCTTATAGCGACCACTCGTTATAAAGACCGTTTTCTGTAGGACGGAGACGGTCGTTATATCGAGCGCCGACTGTAGTATGAAATATATTACTTTTATATTTGTAAAAAATGTGAATTTTATCTCTTATTCAGAGTTACATACATACATACATACAAACAAACAAACACGTGAAACTAATTAAAGCGTATTAAAAAGAAAACTTGAAAGTCAAAAGGGCAAAATATTTTTTTTTCTACTTAAAAAAAATGGATTTTTCTAGTTTTGCTACTAAACGTGTTAAATATCTCATGAAATGGTTATTTGAAACTTGTATTGTAACTGACTTAATAAGAAGCCCCTATTCATTCGGTGGGTCGCATTTTTTTTTTCTTTCATTTTGAAACCGCGTTACCCCTCAAAAGTTGTAGATTGGTATCCTTAATTGGGGAAAAACAATAAAAAATTCTAAGTTGACATCTTCAGTTCGCGCATGAGGCTGAAAGTTTGCACAAATACAGGTAGTTATCAAAATAATGGAAACACTTAAAGTTCATAAGAAAAATCTACCGTTCATCGCAAAATAAGCGATCAATTGTTGTTTAACTTTGGTTATACAAAATATAGACTTCACCGGACATTTCCAAATTGAACTTAAATCACTCATGCATTTGGGGACGACAAAAAGGGGGGTCGGAAGAAAAACCGCTTTTTGACCATAACTCTTCGAATATAGCTCGGAATAAGCTATAAATTTCAGTAATTAATTAGCATACTATGTATAATTACTGTACAAATTTTTATGAACGTACCACTCTTACTTTCGAAGATATGAACCATGTTTTTAAAAACGGCAATTTTATTTGAAGGGTTTTTGCTCATAACACGTAGAGTTTTTGATCCAACCTTATCAAAACTTCAGAAAAGATGACAAAATACAAGAGAAAGAACATACTAAAATGGTAAATAAAAAAATTAAAAATCCGATGAGATATGAACGTTAAAAGGAAATAATTTTTCACGGCGCATGCGCAAACGACAGTAATTTATAACTACAAAAATATGGTACCCTGATTTATACTGCATCTTATAAAAAAAGTTCCAGTTGAATATCATGAAAATTGAAAAAGATATCAGCGATCTAGTGAGCTGTATTTCATTCATTCGCAGACAATACATAAATGGCGAAGGGTTGTCCTTTTAAAGAACAATTGATCGCTTATTTTGCTATGAACGGTAGGTTTTTCTTATGAACTTCAAGTGTTTCTATTATTTTGATATCTACCTGTATGTCAAAAATTGAAATTTTCAAAATACAATATGTTTATATTTTTGTAATTTTTTATGATGCAACAGCCATACATTGTTGGTATATAGCGTATTTTGAGCCTAAAAAAATATTTTATAGCTTTTATATAAGATCCTTAGTTCGCGCATACGCTTTAAATTAGGCCCCAATTTTAACCCAAATTATCCCACATAAAGAAGGAATATTTCATTCCTTCTTTATGTGGGATAATTTGGGTTGAAATATTATTTTTCGTTTTTTGCAGTTATTTTGTAACTTTAAAACAAGGTGGAAAATTTTCACCTCAAAATACCATGGGGTAAAGTGAAAAAAAAAATTATTTTGTTTTGAAACATTTTCTTTTTTATAATTAACAGTAGTTTTCTTCAGAGGAATGCGTAAATAAACGAATAAAAAATTGATACTGAAAAAAAAAAAAATCCAAATAAATAAATAAATGAATAAACGAATTATAAATATATTAGGAAAAATAAATTAGGCAATAAATAAGAAATTCAATGAATGAATAAATAAGTACGTGAATTAATTGGTAAAAGAATGTAAATTAATTAATAAATGAAGAAGCATGTAGGTGATTTAATAAACGAATAAATACGTAAACGAAATGAACCCAATCCACTTTGTCCCACGTCCACTTGACAAATTGCATTGAACACTTCACATATGCACATTTAAAATCAAAACAAGCTTAATACAAACTACATAAGTACTGCATTGGACATCAGTAAATCTCAATTTATACTTGAAATTATACTTTAAATAATATCATCATTTTACAATAACCAGAAATATTTTTGAAAAATCACGAACATTAGCATAAGTGTATCAAATTTTGAAAATGACTTGTTTACTGTTTTCCCTTTGATCTTTAGAGCTATTTATTTTTTGACTAGAATCAACTATATGTTTAGCGACTTAGTTAAAATATTGTTAGATAGGTGGCGCTGCAAACTTTGATAAGAATATTTTACCGTTTCAGTTTGCCCGCTATTTCACTGCCCCACATTCCCTACTTATTTTAATTTCTTTAATCGTTGTGTATAAATACTTATGTATCTTCTCCTTTGCAACTGTCGAGCTGTTGACTAAAATTCAAAAAGAGTGCTTTCGGGGTTTTGACGCTTTTAAATATTTACATTCTACTGTACCTTTGTCAGAATGTAGCACAACTAGTTCGTGTTTTGCTAGATTCTCAGGATTGTGTTTTTTTTTTTTTCTCACTATTGAATATTTGTCACGTGTATGAATAATGATTTCTGCTCATTAGTGTCTGCCGCATACATGGCTCCTGTGTTCCCTGATGCACATGCTGTTAGGAGCACCAATTGTTCTTTTCATTCTCAGCAAGTAAGTATATCCTTTTGCTTCTAAAATATCGATAATTGCATCGAAAATACTCGCTGATTAGTGGTGTATTTCTGTTAAAAAGAATACTAAAACCGCAATTTCACATTAGCTACCAGTTTTTTTTTACTTCTTTTTACGTAGTAAAGAAAGTATTGTGATCGCGAAAAAAAAAATTCACTCGAATTTGGGTCTAAATTTTGATTTTGCTCACCACCGAATGAATGTTGAGTCGTTTTTTCGACATGCCAGCACGTGCATATGTACCTACCAACATATGAGCAGCCGAAAAATCCTTTTCAACTACCCCCGAGTTAATTGCGACGAGTTTTCTCGCGACGTCTGTATGTACGTATGTATGTGCGTATGTATGTATGTCGCATAACTCAAAAACTATATGCCGTGGAAGCTTCTGGTTTGGTATGTAGGCTCTGAGGGGTGTCTAGTTGTGCACCTCCGCTTGTGGTTGCATTCGAATGTTCCCAAGGGATGTTACCCCTTTTTTTGGGGGTAAATCAGTGTTAATTTTAATGCAGACTCAACTGATATGAATTGGAGCGAGCACTTAGCGATATGTCGCCAAGCTTTTTATCGCCAAGTGTTTGACGCCAACTTGGCGACATATCGCCAAGTGCGGCGAAAAAATTATTTTTCGAATTTGGGTTCAACTTGGCGCTATTAGCGATATTTTGCGAAAAATGCACTGAATGATATTAAAATCAGCAATATTTAGAAAATTATTAAAACATTTTTTGCACTGTTTCGTGGCAGATTAGGGGTGTAAATACTGGAATTGTTACCTTGCTCACTCCAAGCAGTTTTTTTAACACTTAAGGCAACTACGAAGAAATTTACACGTAAAAGGAAGTAGTGTAGGGTCCATACCAGATTTTTTTTTCCAATTGCCTGATTTTATTTTAACACATTGGATTCTTGTTGCATATACTTTTTACTACATTCAGTTGTTTTTCAAGGCTTGGAGTAACCAGAAAAAGTATCAAAAGAAAAATAAATTAGCTAATAAGAAAAAAGTTGGGAGGTCACAGTGACTTCCCATCGGAGTGCATATGTACCTACCAACATATGAGCAGCCGAAAAATCCTTTTCAACCACCCCCGAGTTAATTACGACGAGTTTTCTCCCGACGTCTGTATGTACGTATGTATGTGCGCATGTATGTATGTCGCATAACTCAAAAACTATATGCCGTGGAAGCTTCAAGTTTGGTATGTAGGCTCTGAGGGGTGTCTAGTTGTGCACCTCCTCTTGTGGTTGCATTCGAATGACTCCAAGGGAGTGTTTTACCCCCTTTTTTGGGTAAATCAATGTTAATTTCAATGCAGACTAAAGTGAAATGAATTGGCGCAACCACTTGGCGATATGTCGCCAAGCTTTTGGTCGCCAAGTGTCTGACGCCAATTTGGCGACAAATTTGGCGAAAAAATTATTTTTAAATCTGTGTTCAATTTGGCGCTATTAGCGATATTTTGCGAAAAATCCACTGAATGATGTTAGAATCGGCGATATTTAGAAAATTAATCATTGCAAAACATTTTTTTGCATTGTTTCGTGGCAAGCTAGGGGTGTAAATGTTTGAATTGTTATCTTGCTCACTTCAAGCACTATTCTAACAGTTAAAGCAGGGCTTCCCAAACTGTGGTCCGCGGACCCCTTAGGGGTCCGCCGAGCTTTAGTCGGGGGTCCGCGGTGAATCACGAAAAAAAAGGGGTTTTAAAGCTTTAAAATTACTTTTTTGCTTTTGAAAACCAGAGTTTTCTTTTTCGAAGTATGCAGTTGCCCTTTATGCCATACTCAATATTTTGAGACAGGTTGCTGCAAGATAATGCGGTAAAACCGTTTTCTGCTCTGACAAAATCGTACTGTCTGTCATCATATTTATATGAATATTTGATAGACATGTTAATATGAATATTTGATTGACATGTTAATATGGATATTTGATTGACGTAACTTCGGTTAAGCCTTGGAAACTACCTTTCAAGATACTTTTAAGACCTCAATTTCAAGAACTTTACCGGAAACAGTGCCCGAAACTTCACTCCCACATGAATTCACCGTTGATCGCATGGACTAGAGCTCTTTCATTTATAATCTCGAAAAATTTCTGGGGAACAGTTACTGACCTCCACTTTCCTTAATATCACCAGGGTTAGTCTACATTTGAAATTGTAAATTTTAATTTTTAAAAATATCCGGGGATCTTTCCTTGCACCCTTTCGTTACCCAAAAGGCATATTCCTACGTTTTTAACGCTTCCATTTCTAAAAAATTTGTGGAGCGCACGAATATCTCTCTTTCCTAACATAACCAAACTCTAAAAGTGCGTTTGAAAAGCTGTAATTTAGCAAATTGCAAGAAATTATTCATTGAAACTTTAATTAAAAATAAAAAGAAAATCCGGCAGATTATCCCCATATCTCATTTAATCTAATTTTTAACAAAAAGATCTTTCAAAAGAAAATTTTTAAAGCAAGGATTTTGAAAAATTGCCTGATGTGCTGTCTTGGACCTATTGCTCCTCCTAATATGTCTAAAAAAAAGGCCTACTGCCACGTTTTTAAGGCTAAAAATTTTAAAATTTTCTGGGGGTGGGTGCCCCCAAAACTGCTTTAACATCGCCACAAATCGTATAAAATTGCGTTTGTTTTTTTAAAGGTAGGGCCCTGCTCCACATTGACGTAAAGCAGAAAAATAAAGCAGAAACGTAACATGGATTAAATGGTTTTCGTATGGAAAGTTCCCGGATTTTCGGTTTCTGCCTTCGGTTTCGGTCGCGTTTTCTGCTGATGTGGAGCAGGGCCCGTACAGTATGCAAAAATTTGTGCACTTAAACTAGGTTCATATTACAAATGTAAAAGTGCAGTTTAACTTACGGTCTTTGTTACGAAAGATATATTAGTAAATATGAACTTCTTTTTACTGACAAAAGATAAATTTGAATATTTATGATTGTAAAATTGAGATTACGAGAAAAATGCGCCATATTTTGTTTTTCTCCCGCTAAAGTAACCGTCAAGAAATCTAGCCCAGGTCTGGTTTAAGTTAAATTTTCAACTTCATTTACTTTGAGGGGGTGGGGGACAAACAATGTTCACATTTGGTTGAGAAAAAATGAATCTCCCACTGGAGGAAAATCCTACACATGCTACTAGTTGATTTATTTAAAGTTCAATTCACTACGAACAAAAAATATCTTTGCACTTTCTCTAACGACAGGGGTCCGCTCCGAACTTTGATTCATGAAAGGGGTCCGCTGCTTAAAAAGTTTGGGAAGCCCTGAGTTAAAGCATCCACTGAGAAATTTACACGTAAAAGGAAGTGGTGTGGGGTCTATACCAGATTTTTTTTTTTTTTTTTTTTTGGCTTTCTTCGCTTCTTTGCGAGGATTTACACCTCCAGCTCGGTTACTTTCCTATTCCGTGCTGACGAGTGCTAAAAAGCACGAAATTGCGGTCCATAGGTGGAATAAACGAGTTGACGGTGTATTGCATAGTTCTGCCTCAGCCCCGGCTTAAGGGCTGTTATTTATTGCTTCATAACTAAACTGCTTCAGAGTTTTGGTTCCACAGCAGTTTTAATCTTTTGCTTCTTTTGATACAGGTGGACTTCGGTTGGAATTTTCGTAAATATCATCATCATCTTGGGGAGTAGTGTAGCAATCGCCATGGTTACCCTGATGAAAGATCTCCCGCCGGCGCCAGCATTTTACTTTCTGAGCTTCATGTAAATATGAAATGTGTTTTATCAATATGATTATGAGGAAAATATTGCTCTGAATAAGGGGTATTCAACCACTGGTCGGCCTAACCACACCGAGGACTTGTAGAGCGAACCAGTAAACGTTTTCCTGATTTAAGTTATATTAATATTATTTAACACATTAATATTATTAGAATTAGCATTGTAATTATCAATTAATTTATTCAATATTTTCGTCAGTTTTGTGATTACTCTTCATACTTTTCTATGATTTTTCTGAAAATTTACCTATTTACACAGTGTGATCCAAAAACAACCGAACTTTTTAGTGACAGAATAAAATAAACGTAGTAATATATGTTTCAAAATCAAAGCTATTACTTATTCAAATTAGGACCCATTGAACAAAATACGACATTTTGCACAGTCAATAAATGTATCAATTAACTTTTTTAATGCGGTTATGAGATCATTCTTTTGCATCGGTGTCATCAACTGGCATGACGGTAACATCATCGTAAAAAGATCCTTTCATTATCGTTTTCAGTTTAGAAAACAGAAAATAGGTTTGTGTTCCAGGTCATTCTCCGTATTTGCTGATAAGTCACCATGAGACTGTTTTCTATTCCCTAAACTGAAAATTGCAATCAAAGGAACGTTTTACGCTGGTGTTCCAACCATTCAAGCAGTGTGACACAAGTGCTAAAAATATTCGCAAAATCGAAATTAACCCATTAATGCCTGACATTTATTTTTCCAAATATATTTTGTATACTGGTTACAAACAGTGTTTAAAGGACAGGAAAAATAATAAAAAAAATATTATGTAAAAAATAATTGTTTTATTAAGGAAAGAAAAATCGTCCCTTAAAAGTTACGATAGACCCCAGAGGGTACATACTTTTTTTACTAAAATTTTTTTCTGCCTACGATATAATATTTAAAAAGACATTTTATAAGAAGAAATAAAATCAGCAATTAACATAAACTGGGAAACTGGGAATAACTTTGAAAACTTAGCTTTTTTTCTTGAGATTGTGAACGATGTCATTTTTGATAAAGATCATATTAAAACTGCTACAGAACACACTTTACAATGGTTATGTGCTGCAATCTGTTAATAACGAATTGAAACAATACCAAGGTACTCATTGAACACTATTATTTGGTTGAAATGTTCATTTTGGGGAAATTCAGACCCTTTTTTGGATCGTGCCTAAAAAGGGACGATAGGCATTAATGGGTTAAAATAAACTCTGTAAATCAATTGGTTGACCATTTAAAAAGTTCAGTTAAAATAAATGAATCCTATTTTGAATACATAATAGCTTTGTAACATATTATCACGCCTTTCTATTCTATCACTAAAAAGTTCAGTTAGGGCCAAGCTCCACCTTAAGGTAAAGCAAAAAAATACAGCAGAAACGTAAAATGGATTAAATAGTTTTCCTATGGAAAGTACCCGGATTTTCGGTTTCTGCCATCGGTTTCGGTCGGTTTTCTGCTGATGTGTTACTTTTAGATAACACTGCCCCAACAAAAACTTTAATAATTACTTTTTCTATGCGTAATTTTTACTGCAATTGAATTAAATGTCTCAAAAAATATGCATGTTTTAAAATCTTACAATTAGCTTTCGTAACAGTTTTTTTTTTTTGGCACCTAGTAAAATTTTTATTCATTTATTTATTTAGTTAATTTTTATTAAAAAAGAGGAAAAAGGTAAATTTAAAAGTCAAACCGGTAAAATATTACCGTTCAGCGAAATCTATATACATAAATGACTACTTTTTGTATGTATGTCCGGGGTAATCTTCCAAACTACTGGACCGATTTTAACCATTTTTTCACCGTAGATAGCTACAGTAACAGGGAGCAGTATAAGCTATAATTTATTTCTAAAAAGATTAGTTTAAAAAAGTTATTATGGAAAATAGTAAATTTCATGTCATTTCCCCATTAAATGATTAATTTTTCAACCCATTGTTGCAAAATTTGGTTGCCTCGCAACAACAATATTAATAGTAATCATGATGAAAATTTTTAACCAAGGCTTCTCTGGAGTAGGTATGAAATTTATTTGCTTTCTTAGGATTTTTATATTCATCTGTGCCAATAATCGCTCATGGGGTTTAATAAAAAGATAATTTTGGCAACAATTAGAAAATAGAAAGTGTTGAAAGTCAAAAAAATTTCTTAATCACATCAGATGTTTTTACCAATTGAGTTTTCACAAATGGAGTCACAAGGATAGAGACTGTAATAATGGGACTTATTTAAAGTGCAATATTTGGAAATGGTTGACTCCAGTGCGATTGATACTGTAAATATATATTTACTTTAATATACCAAGCTTATAACAATTCCTATTTACCTAACATTATTTGTAGCTTGCAGTTGTATTTAGTGTGTGTAATGCAGTTTCTTAAGTTATCTAGACAGAAAAATAGCCATTGTTTACATAAGTAGCCATTCATGTATATAGATGTGCACTTTAATGTTGAAAAAATTATGAATGAGTTTCACTGAAACACATATTACGCTGCAGAAACCCGGGCAGAGCCGGGTACCCGGCTAGTGTTTTCATAAATGCTTATCGGTCCACTGTGCCGGTCAAAAACGGACGAGAAACTCAATATAAAAATCGCAGCACATTGGGTAGAGCAAAAGTCACTGTTGAACTTTCAGTTTATGTTGTACACACACTTTTATTTTAGATTCAAATCTCTTTTTGCTGTAGAAATATCAAAACCATCTGGGACAAGCTTTTCATCCAAGCTTATGACCATGTTGCTCCATTTTGCATCGGTATCTTACTGGGATTTATATTAAATCGCTATTCCAAGATACAACTCAGAAAGGTTTGTTCATTTTCCTTACTTTATTTATTTCTTTCATACTTATTGGTACGATACTTAACAACGGGGGAGTTTCCGAAATTTCAAAAGTATTTTTCTCTGAAAGATCATGCTTCAAAACATAGGAATTGACCATTTTTTTATTTTTAGACACAGTTATATATTTTTTATGAATTATTTTAACCGGTGCGCAGATGCTATTCCGAAAAAAAAAAACATCTGCGCACGACGTCAGTGGTGCACGTAAGCGCGAAATCTAATTGGTTGTTGTGAGATGACGAAGGTCGTGACGTCACCGATTCCTGCGATTGGACAACTCAAGTCAAGCAAATGGTGTTATTATTGGCGAGAGAGCTGTTAGGTGCACCACTGACGTCACAGAAACCACGCCCCGTTTTCAAGGTTTATTTAAAAAAATTAATAAAAAATAACTGTTGGGAAAATTAAAGTATTTTCCTGGCCCATGGTTTTTTTTTATATCATTCTATCAATTTCAGTAACAAAAAGTAGTACTTTTGACTGAAGGAAACTCCCCTATTGAGTAAAGTGCTGCCTTGTAAACGGCACGCTTATGGACACGTAGTTTTTTGCTTAAACGAGGCGATGAAAACTTTTAGGTAAAGCAAAATAGCAGCAATGGGGAGAGCTTTAAAATAAAGGTTTAAACATTTCCGTATTTTTTAAAGTACATTTTATTTACAATATACAAGTATTGTGCTCAGCAAATTGTCGTTCAAGTTAAGTAATTTACCTGCAATATACCGACTGGCCCGTTTAACTGGGCTGCAAAAAATGAACATTTGTTTCTACAATATAATACTGGCAGCAGAGGTTCCAGTTTAAAACTGTAAAATTCACAGTAATAAACTGTAAAATCAGTAATTTTACAATTTATACTGTAAAGCAGCAATTTTACAGATTATTGCCGCAAAAATAGCTGTATTATGCTGTAAAAATAACAGTATAATACTGGCAGCAGAGCTTCCAGTTTAAAACTGTAAAATGCACGGTAATAAACTGTAAAATTAGCAATATTATATCAACAATAGTCAGTTTATCACTGTACAATTAGCAATTTTTACAGTTTATTACCATAAAATCAGTTGTATTATACTGTAAAAATAACATTCGTTTCTTACAGTGTAGAGGATTTAGACGCTATCGCTATGCATTATGTGGGCCCATTTGTGTAATGTAAACTTATATCACGTGCAGTCATGTTTAAATAATCATTTTAAGAAGAGTAATTGAGCTTAAAAGCTGCGTCTTAATGTTACTTTAAATCAATAAAGTCGTTAACAGTCCATTTTTCTCTTTCAGACAACCGTGATCGTCGGGTGGTGCAGTGGGATCGCCTGTAACTTAGCAGTCATCTGTGGCCTGTATGGATATCGCCACGGAGAGGCTATGGAGATCACCTTATCCGCGATCTATGCATCTGTACACAGGATAGGATGGTCCTTGGGGATTGCATGGATTATATTTGCGTGCGCATACGGATATGGAGGTGAGTTCGCTAGATTTATGCACCACATCAGATTTTTGGGGGAAAAATCTAATATAGCAAGCGCCGGTTAATTGAATCAGTCGCTTTAATGAATCAAATTGCCAAAAACAGAACAATATAAAGCCCTGAAGAAATTACACCCACAGCTCAGCTATGACATTCTGAGACTTCAGTGTCGTCCTTATCCTGGACTCCTCAGTCAGAAATAGCCAATAGCCGAGCTGGAGTCAAAGGACCTTATATCCTTTAGGTTCGGCTATAGGCTATTCCTGACTGAGGAGTCCAGAATAAGGACGACACTGCAGCCTCAGAATGTCAATAAGTGTCGTCCTTATCCTGGCCTCCTCAGTCAGGAATAGCCAATAGCCGAGCTGGAGTCAAAGGACCTTATATCCTTTAGGTTCGGCTATAGGCTATTCTTGACTGAGGAGTCCAGAATAAGGACGACACTGCAGTCTCAGAATGCCAATAAGTGTCGTCCTTATCCTGGGCTCCTCAGTCAGGAATAGCCAATAGCCGAGCTGGAGTCAAAGGACCTTATATCCTTTAGGTTCGGCTATTGGCTATTCCTGACTGAGGAGTCCAGAATAAGGACGACACTGCAGTCTCAGAATGTCAATAAGTGTCGTCCTTATCCTGGACTCCTCAGTCAGGAATAGCCAATAGCCGAACTGGAGTCAAAGGACCTTATATCCTTTAGGTTCGGCTATAGGCTATTCCTGACTGAGGAGTCCAGAATAAGGACGACACTGCAGTCTCAGAATGTCAATACCGAGCTGTGGATGTAATTGCTCCAGTTCTGCCTTAGTCCTGGCCTATGGGGGGTAAATCTTTGCAAATATAAAATCCTATTGAATTTTGAATTAGCCGATTTCTTGAATCAGCCTCTTCATTGAATCAAAGCTGTTTAGAACAGACGTGATTCATGTAAACGACGGTCATTGTATGAGGAAGTGACTGTCAGAAAGAGTTTATCACAAAAAATAAAAATTTGTACTGACGTTTGATTCTGCTTTAACCAGTTAAAAACCGCAAGCATAAAATTGTTTGGAAACGTATTGGAACGGTTTTCGAAATTATAATCGTTTAAAAAATTGTAATCATTTTTATCCTTCTTTGACAAAGTTGCTAGGGGATACACTCCTTCCTATTTTATTTCCCTTTCCTCGTGAAATTGGCTTTATGTGTTTAGTTTAGTGTTTTTTCTCTTTGTCCCAGTGTTTGTCTCGTTTTTGTTCTGTCATTTGTGTTTTGGGTTTTACTCAAACTTATTAGCCAGTTCCTTCTTTCGCCTTATTATTTAAAATTTTAAACTTCTCTCTCGCTCTGCCTTTGTCTGTTTCTCTATCTCTGTCTCTGTCTCCATATCTCTGTCACTGTCTCCATATCTCTCTGTCTCCATATCTCTCTCTCTCTATCTCTGTCTCCCTATCTCTGTCTCTGTCTCCATATCTCTATCTCTGTCTCCCTATCTCTATCTCTGTCTCCCTATCTCTGTCTCTGTCTCTGTCTCTTTCTATGTGTCTCTGTCTCTGTCTCTCTCTATCTCTGTCTCGGTCTCCATATCTCTCTCTCACTCTGTCTTTCTCTTTCTATCTCCGCCTCTGTCTCTATCTCTGTTTCTGTCTCTCTATCTCCACCTCTGTCTGTCTCTGTCTCTCTATTTCTGACTCTGTCTGTTTGTCTGCCTCTGTTTGTCTCTGTCTCTGCCTCTATCTGTCTGTGTCTCTCTGTCTCTCTCTCTCTGTCTCTGACTCCCTCTCTCACTCTATCTCTGTCTCTGAATCTCTATCGCTGTTTCTGTCTCTGCCTCTCTCTCTCTCTCTCTCTTTTGAGCCTTTTAAAGCAGAACTCCCCCTTTAAGCAAATATGCTATTAGGCAAGTACAAAATGACCTTATAGGCGATTACTTGCATTGCTTACTCTCGCAGGATCTGTTACTGCTTACCTCTTTTCTGCCTCACTGAATGCAATGCGACTCTATGTTTCTAGTTAATTACTGGTCCTTTTTTGAGGCTACTATCACATCTCTTAGTTTGTAAAAGCAACTTAAGATCATCATCTGAAATGCAATTTAACTCAGAATTTGTTTCCATTCCAGGTTTCGTGAACCAGATTCTATCCTGGAAGTACTTCATCCCCCTCGAGAAGATCAGCAACCTCACCTACCTGCTCCATCCGCTGATCGTATTCCTGCACGAGGGGCAACTCCGTGAAAGGATGTACATGGCTCACTTGGACCAGGTAAATTTCGCGGCGGAAGTTTTAAAAATCAACAGCTTTTTTTCAAAAAGTTGACAGACGGTTTTAACAATTTTTGGCTATTTGTCTCTGAAAAGTTCGAGGCCACTGCCCTTTGAAGCCCTTTAAGAGGCAGTTTGAATAAGAATCAGGAAGGTCAGATACATGCCATTTTTGATTTCGCTCAAAATTATGCAGTGGTTTTTTCGAATGATTTCAGAAAAAAAAACGTATTTTTTCTTTTTTCCCAAAAAAATTTCTGGGAACCTGTAAAAATTCCGAAAGTTGGTCCCGACTTAGTGTTTTTCTGAAATCGACCTTTTTTAAAATTCGATTATCTCAGCTCTTTGAGCATCAACCAAAGTATTTTTGAGATTACTTTATCACATTTAGTGTCCGAATATAGAGACGTCATTTCAAGTTTTTCTAGGGGGGGGGAGGGGGGACAAAGGGTCCAAACACAATGCAATTTCACCGGAAAACATTGAAAAATATGCCCACTTATATTTAAATACATTGATTTCTCAAAGCCAGGGGGGGGGGGCATTGGACCTCCTGCCCTCCCCTAAATGACGGGCCGTCCAAATCGCAATATATTATACATTTTATAGTTGACCATTGGGGGATCCTGTCAGGGGTGGCCGAACTTCGCCGAATATCATAAACAATGCCACGGGAAAATGTGGGCCGGTCACCTTGTCTGCTGGTCAGAAGAGTCTGACTCCGATGGGGAGGTCCCGGGTTCGAATCCCAGCTCTGGAATGGATGACATGATTTTGACCAAATGACAGATTTTGTCCTGATAAACCAATGTCAGATTTTGTCCAATTTGGTCAAAATCTGGCTTTGGATGCTCTTGTAAAATGATTTAACAGTATTATAGTGATTAAATATAGTGATTTGACCAGACGGACAGATTTTGTTCATGATCAACCAATGTCAGATTTTGTCCAATTTGGTCAAAATCTGACATTGGTTGCTCTTATTACAGTGATCTAGTAGCTATTCCTTGTTTTTATTAAAGACTTTTTCTGTACTTACTTTTGTCATGGTTTTCACATTTTGCTTCCGGTTGCAGAGTTAAATCCAGTCGCGAGAACTTTAACGCACTTCCGCTCACTTCAGCTTTTTGTCTCCAGAAACAATGAAATAATAGTAATAATAAAACTGACGTTTGGTTTTAAATTTAACACATTAATCACAAGGCTAACCAAAACAAAGATATATTTGCTGATTGTGGGCATTTAATCTTCACGTGAGCTATCCGACTGAAATTGTTGGAGATAAACCTTGCAATATTAAAGCAAAAGAATGTATTAAACGAATGAGATTAGCAAACAATCAACATTATTCGTCAAGTTCAAAAATTTGCTTAAGTGACGTTTTAAAAAAGGCTAAGGGCTGTAGAAAATGCATAGGTAGTTCTTCAAATTGAACATTACGCTTGATGGCGTTTGACTCAAAGTAAGTTGATAAATTAAGAAAATTGGAAACGAAATATTCTCATGAATAAAAAATAAAGTGTTCGTGAATAGCATTTTTAACGGCGTTTGTAATTTTCTCGGTGAATTATGCTTAACGGCGTTTGTCTTCACGCAATTCTAAATAATTTTTAAAACGAAAAAACTTTGAAATAAAATATTAAAAAACTTTTTAAATTTAAAGACTATTTCTGTCCGCTCATTCGCACTAAAAAGTATGAAATAAACTAAGTATTCGATATAGTGATTATAGTGCTCAGAAATTCCAGCTCATCTTGATATATTTATATTTACGTTAATGCTAAAGCAGCCAATAAAGTTTAAATGAAAAATTTGATTTAAGAAATAGGCGGTATAGTAAAAGCTATTCGTAATAAACAGTATACCGCCTATTTCTTAAATCAAATTTTTCATTTAAACTTTATTGGCTGCTTTAGCATTAACGTAAATATAAATATATCAAGATGAGCTGGAATTTCTGAGCACTATAATCACTATATCGAATACTTAGTTTATTTCATACTTTTTAGTGAAAATGAGCGGACAGAAATAGTCTTTAAATTTAAAAAGTTTTTTAATATTTTATTAATATTCTTTTATTAGTTTCACATGTGGGTTTGTTTGTTTGCATGTATGTATGTAACTCTGAATAAGAGATAAAATTCATGTTCTTTAAAAATATAAAAGTAATATGCTTAATACTATTATTAATACTAAAGGCTAAACTATATTACATGTTTATGTATTATAAGTGCATTCAAACTTAGCAGATATTCAACAGTTTTGAAAATCAGAGGGAAATCAGTTGGAGTATCACTGTTTAGCCTTTAGTATTAATGATAGTATCAAGTATATTACTTTTATATTTGTAAAGAACGTGAGTTTTATCTTTTAGAAATTAACTCTAAAAGCGTATTTTTTAGTTTCTTTGAACTGTAATTTTGATGCAATACACCGCCAACTCGTTCATTTTGATCCATGGACTGCAGTTTCGGGCTTATCATGCCCTCATCAGCATGGAATACGAATCGGCCCTCTTTGCTCTATAAGAGGATTTTTGCCTCCAACTCGTTTACTTTCGTATCTCACTAGGGTGGGGTGAAAAAAAAAAGTTTTTCAGATCAACTTCTAATAGTTGCCAAAAGTTGTCTTTGGTGATAGTTAGCTTTTGTGCAAAATTTGAGAAACATCGGTTAATATCTTCAGGGGGCGCTGCGATCGCAAAGTTTTACCATAACTTTGTTATGGATTTTATGGTTAAAATATGAAAAACAATGCCGTTAGCTAATCTCATTGCATTTTTTTACTCATAAGATATATTCATGCATTCAAAGCATATGAAATGCCTCACAAAAAATTATTTTATGTGATATATTTATATTTCAAGCATTTAAAAAGAAACAAAAACGTGAAAAAAAATGATTTTTTTGAAATATAAATTTCTCATATAAAATAATGTTTGTGAGTCATTTCATATGCTTTTAATGCATGAAAACATTTTTTGAGTAAAAAAAACGTAAAGAGACTAGCTAAAGGCATTCTTTTTGATATTTTAACCATAAAATCCATAACAAAGCGATGGTAAAACTTTGCGATCGCAGCGCCCCCTGAAGATATTAACCGATTTTTCTCAAATTTTGCACAAAAGCTAACTATCACCAAAGACAACTTTTGGCAACTATTAGAAGTTGATCTGAGAAACTTTTTATTTTTCGCCCCACCCTATTACTCACTGCTTTATAATGTAGATTATTATACACATCACATGGCTTCTAAATCCGGTTTCTCTCTCTCTCTTTGCGACAGGCCATGTATGCTACAGCATACATCGTTTTCACCGTCGCCATCTCAGCGCTCATCTACATCACCTGCATCTCGCCATTCTTCTACTTCGAGAAACTCCTGTGGAACAGGCTTTTCAGAACGCCCTGTAGAGAGGCGGGGAAGGTGCAGATATGTGTCCAAGCGACGGTCAAATCCCTGGTGTCTGATGTGAGCTTAGCCAAAGAACAATTGAAACAAGCCCACTGCTCAAGAATATCTTACGATAAGGAAGATAGGAAACCTGTGGTTTGACTACCGTTTTAATTTATTTGCTCACTTTGGGATGTATATATTGTAAATAGTCATACATTTTGCATTTTATGTATTTCATCAATAAACTCATGATTTCGAAATGTGTTTTTGTTTAATGAATTCCTTGTGTGAAATAATGGAAATTATTATGCAGTGAACTCTCAATTATACGCCGCCTCATTTATGCGCTTTTTTCACTTACACGACGATTTTAAATGGTCCCAGCACATTCCATAGCAAAATAATGATAGTATCATTCATTTATGCGTCGCTCTAAAGATAAATATTTCACTTTTACGCCGAATTTTCACTAACATGTAAAAAAATTTAATTTATTTTCCTTAAAAAATAAGCATTTTTCTTCACTTTCCTCTTTAATCTTTCGCCTTTATTGCTCACGGAAGGCATTTTTTCCGCATGAACTAGAGTTTGTAGAGGGACAATTACCTATTATGGTTAATTTTAACGCGAACAGTTTGTATTTAGGTATGCTACCATTTTTGTGTTCTCTTTATCATTGTAGCTACGTGACAGTAATTGCCAAACCGTAGTAATATGTCCTTTTTCTATAGAAACATTCTTATTCATTCTCTCATTAGAACCTATGTTGCGTTTTAGTCCTTTAAATAGGCTTGTTCACTTATACGTCTCTCTCACTTATGCGCCTTTTTCTGTTGGTCCCTTGGGCCGCGACGCATAAGTGAGAGTTCACTGTATAAAGCAGTAAGTAACCGCCCCTAAGCCAGGGTTCAGGCAGCTCGTTTATTCCATCTATGGACTGCAATTTCAAATTTCACATTAGCTATTATTCAACCGCGACTAGATGGCCGGTGTCAATCAAATGAGAAAACGAGTCTATTCCTTAAAATAGGTAGAGAAGGAAGAAACTCCAGTGTGCCATATTTGCAAGTTTTGCGACGTGATAAGTTTTATGAAATATTAAATAATTCTTCGAGCCACACCTGCATTTGGCGAGGAAGTGAAAACAAGTCTTTGCCTTCTTTATTGCAACCCTTATGTTACCATTTTGTTTTTAAATTTAAATGAACAGTTGGAGGGGTTGCAGCCAATGGCTGCGGAAAGATATAAAACCAAGACCCACCTACTTTCTTGTATCCAATGAGAAATCTTTCTCGATTGTGCAAAAATTAAAATAGTTTCCTCTTTGGCTAATTTCTCAAATTGGGAGACCAATTAAAGGTAAGCAAGGTGACGTATTCAAGCTTTATAACCAACGCCGCGATTGTGAATCCCATTCCTCAATTTTCATCTGCGTATCACCCCTTCCTAAAAATGGACAATCCTGAAAAAAGGAGGAGTCATAGGCCATCTCTACGAAGTTGAATAATATATAAAGCAGTAAGTCATCGTAGCTAAGCCAGGGATAAGCCAGAAACATGCAATATACCGCCAACTCGTTTATTCCTTCCAAGGACTGCAGTTTCGTGCTTATTGGCACTCGTGAGCCTGGACATGGCTACCTGCGATCTTAAAACGGCTAGCCAGACGCGGCGGAGATCAAAGGAAATTTCGTACAAGGAGAAGTTACCGTTGTCGCCGCTTGTGGCGCTGATCTCCTAGGGTTGGTTTGAGCGTTTTTCTATGTTAACAATCTAGATTTCGCTTTGCTTTTCAGTGAAAACCGCGTTATTTCTTTCAAATGATTTTTCTATTCATGCATTATTCATCGAAACACATCTCACGATACTCGATTACACATTAATTTCATGTGTTCTTTTTTTTTTTTTCTGAATGTTGTTTTAGAGTGTCTTTTGCAAAGTATTGACGAAAATCGTTTTCATTCTTTTCGCAGGCACTTTTTTTTGTATTTTAATTCCGAATTGAAGGAGGGGGTCAGAGGGGGGTCAATTAAAATACACTTTTGTATTTTAATTGACTCCCCCTCCTCCGAATGGGGGGGATTCCGAATTGGGGGAGGGGGTCAGAGGGGGTCAATTAAAACAGTTTTGTATTTAAATTGACCCCCTCCCCCGAATTGTGGAGGAATTCCGAATTGGGGGAGGGGGTCAGAGGGGGGGGTCACTTAAAATACAGTTTTGTATTTTAATTGACCCCCCGAATTGGGGGTTGATTCCGAATTGGGGAAGCGGGTCAGAGGGGGGTCAATTAAAATACACTTTTGTATTTTAATTGACCCCCCCTCCCCAGAATGGGGGGGGATTCCGAATTGGGGGAGGGGGTCAGAGAGAGGGTCAATTAAAATACAGTTTTGCATTGTAATTGACCCCCCTCCCCAGGATGGGAGGGAAATTCCGAATTGGGGGAGGGGGGTCAGAGGGGGGTCAATTAAAACACAGTTTTGTATTTTAATTGACCCCTCCCCCGAATTGGGGGGTTGATTCCGAATTGGGGGAGCGGGTCAGAGGGGGGTCAATTAAAATACTTTTGTATTTTAATTGACCCCCCTCCCCAGAATGGGGGGGAATTCGGAATTGGGGGGAGGGGGGTCAGAGGGGGTCAATTAAAATACAGTTTTGTATTTTAATTTACCCCCTCCCCCGAATGGGGGGAATTCCGAATGGGGGAGGGGGGTCAGAGGGAGGGTCAATTAAAATGCAGTTTTGTATTGTAATTGATCCCCCTCCCCAGAATGGGGGGGAATTCGGAATTGGGGGGAGGGGGTCAGAGAGGGGTCAATTAAAATACAGTTTTGTATTTTAATTGACCCCCTCCCCCGAATGGGGGGAATTCGGAATTGGGGAGGGGGGTCAGAGGGGGGGGGGTCAATTAAAATACAGTTTTGTATTTCAATTACCTCCCTCCCCCGAATGGGGGGAAAGTCCGAATTGGGGAGGGGGGGTCAATTAAAATACAGTTTTGTATTTTAATTGACCCCCCTCCCCCGAATGGGGGGGATTCCGAAGTGGGGGAGGGGGGTCAGAGAGAAGGTCAATTAAAATACAGTTTTGTATTGTAATTGACCCCCGGATGGGAGGGAAATTCCGAATTGAGGGAGGGGGGTCGGAGGGGGGTCAATTAAAACACAGTTTTGTACTTTAATTGCCCCTTCCCCGAATTGGAGGGGAATTCCGAATTGGGGGGGATTCCAAATTGGGGGAGGGGTCAGAGGGGGGTCAATTAAAATGCAGTTTTGTATTTTAATTGCCCCCTTCCCCGAATTGGGGGGGGATTCCGAATTGGGGGAGGGGTCAGAGGGGAGTCAATTAAAACAGTTTTGTATTTTAATTGACCCCTCCGCCGAATTGGGGGGGAATACCGAATTGAGGGGGGATTCCGATTTGGGGGAGGGGTCAGAGGGGGGTCAATTAAAATACAGTTTTGTATTTTTATTGCCCCCCCCGAATTGGGGTTTGATTCCGAATTGGGGGAGCGGGTCAGAGGGGGGTCAATTAAAATAGTTTTGTATTTTAATTGACCCCCCCCCCGCAGAATGGGGGGGAATTCGGAATTGGGGGGAGGGCGGTCAGATGGGGGTCAATTAAAAACAGTTTTGTATTTTAATTGACCCCCCTCCCCCGAATGGGGGGATTTCGAATTGGGGGAGGGGGGTCAGAGGGGGTCAATTAAAATACAGAACTATTTTAATTGACCAACCCCCTCTGAGCCCCTCCCCCAATTCGGAATTCCCCTCATTCGGGGGAGGGGGTCAATTAAAATACAAAACTATTTTAATTGACCCCCCCCTCTGACCCCCTCTCCCAATTCGGAATTCCCCCCATTCGGGGGATGGGGGTTTTTGAAATACGAAACTGTATTTTAATTGACCCCTCTGACCCTCCTCCCCCAATTCCGAATTTTCCCGCATTCGGGAGAGGGGGTCAATTAAAATACAAAACTGTATTTTAATTGACCCCCCCTCTGACCCCCCTCCCCCAATTCGAAATTTCCCCCCCCATTCTGGGGAGGGGGTTTTTTAATACAAAACTGTATTTTAATTGACCCCCCTCTGACCACACTCCCACAATTCCGAATTCCCCCCTGTTCGGGGAGGGGGTCAGTTAAAATACCAAACTGTATTTTAATTGACCCTCCCTCTGACCCCCCTCCCCCAATTCGAATTCCCCCCCATTCGGGGGAGGGGGTGCCAATTAAAATACAAAACTGTATTTTAATTGACCCCCCTCCCCCAATTCGGAATTCCCCCCCCCATTCGGGGAGGGAGGTAATTAAAATACAAAGCTGTATTTTAATTGACCCCCCTCTGACCCCTTTCCCCCAATTCGAAATTTCCCCCCTATTTGGGGGAGGTGGTCAATTAAAATACAAAACTGTATTTTAATTTACTCCCCTCTGACCCCCCTCCCCCAATTCGGAATTTCCCTCCCATTCGGGGGAGGGGGGATCAATTAAAATACAAAACTGTATTTTAATTGACCCCCCTCTGAACCCCCCCCCCCGCAAATCGAAATTTCCCCCCTATTTGGGGGAGGGGGTCAATTAAAGTACAAAACTGTATTTTAATTGACCCCCCTCTGATCCCCCTCCCCAAATTCGGAATTTCCCTCCCATCCGGGGAGGGGGTTAATTAAAATACAAAACTGTATTTTAATTGACCCCCCCCCCTAAGCCCCCTCCCCTAATTCGGAATTTCCCCCCATTCGGGGGAGGGGGGTTTTGAAATACAAAACTGTATTTTAATTGACCCCCCTCTGACCCCCCTCCCCAAATTCGAAATTTCCCCCCCCATTCGGGGGAGGGGGGTTTTTGAAATTCAAAACTGTATTTTAATTGACCCCCCTCTGACCCCCCTCCCCCAATTCCGAATTCCCCCCCTGTTCGGGGGAGGGGGTCAATTAAAATACAAAACTGTATTTTAATTGACTCCCCTCTGACCCCCCTCCCCCAATTCCGAATCCCCCCCATTCGGAGGAGGGGATCAATTAAAATACAAAACTGTATTTTAATTGACCCCCCCTCTGACCCTCTCCCCCAATTCGAAATTTCCCCCCATTCTGGGTAGGGGGTTTTTGAAATACAAAACTATATTTTAATTGACCCCCTCTGACCCCTCCTCCCCAATTCCGAATTTCCCCCCATTCGGGGGAGGAGGTCAATTAAAATACGAAACTGTATTTTAATTGACCCCCTCTGATCCCCCTCCCCCAATTCGGAATTTCCCTCCCATCCGGAGGAGGGGGGTCAATTAAAATACAAAACTGTGTTTTAATTGACCCCCCCCCTCTAAGCCCCCTCTCCTAATTCGGAATTCACCCCCCATCCGGGGGAGGAGGTCAATTAAAATACAAAACTGTATTTTAATTGACCCCCCTCCCCCAATTCGGAAGGACGGGCCTGCATCTAACTGCATTTTAATTAAACTTTTACGTTTTCTTCGGCGCTTCTATAAATGTAATTTTAGAAGAATCAGCTTTCCTTTTTGCAACTCTGGTTAAACCGGAAGTGAGGAAAATGCAATCCTTTAAATAAATGATTGTCTCTCGCATATATAAAGCTATCTTCTAAATCAGATGTAAACGTAATGTTTCACGTAAATGTAGTTCGAAGACTGCATGTGTTATGACTTTTAAACAATCTTTTTATTGTTTCATGTGCTTTATAAATGTTTTAAACTGTGAACACATAACAACACTATGTATTTTGATGTTTGTTTTTTTTTCATCAAGACTGAAACAGTTTTACTCCTAGAAATCAAGTCTTTACACGCATGTTATTACTATACCTTTCCCTTTAAAAAGTCTCACCGAACCCTAGGAGATCAGCGCCAAATGACTGATGTGGCAGAAAATGTAAGTTCTGCTTGTACGCTCTTTTTCGCCCGTCTGGTTAGCCGCTTTAAGATCGCAGGTAGCCATGGCCTGGAATAGGCTTAACCGAGCTTTGGCAGAAATCCTCTTATAGAGGCAAAGAGAGCCAAAAAAAAAACTTGCAGCTAATATGTAATTAGAACACCAGCGAGGGATCGCACAATGGTAAGGCCCCTATATAGACGAACCGACGCATCAAGATTAAGTTTTACCACTTTGGATCCAGCTCTTGTTTGAATGTAGTCTTTTCCGGCGAGTTATCGCGTTTTGGTAACTTTCCACCTGAATTTTACAAAGCTTGGCGATGTCCCGAAACTTTGCTCTGGTAACCCGACAGCTCCGCAACAATGAAAAATGAAAGTTAAAGTAAATAAGTTGGATCCAAAGTGGTGAAACTTAAGCTTGATGCGTCGGCCTGTCGGGTGGGGCGAAAAATAAAAAGTTTTTCAGATCAACTTCTAATAGTTGCCAAAAGTTGTCTTTGGTGATAGTTAGCTTTTGTGCAAAATTTGAGAAAAATCGGCGAATATCTTCAGGGGGCGCTGCGATCGCAAAGTTTTACCATAGCTTTTATCGGGATTTTATGGTTAAAATATGAAAAACAATGCCGTTTGCTAATCTCATTGCATTTTTTTACTCATAAGATATATTCATGCATTCAAAGCATGTGAAATAACTCACAAAAAATTATTTTATATGATATATTTATATTTCAAGCATTTAAAAAGAAACAAAAAAGTGGGAAAAAAAGTATTTTTTTTTTAATATAAATATATCATATAAAATAATGTTTGTGAGTCATTTCATATGCTTTTAATGCATGAAAACATCTTTTGAGTAAAAAAAACGCAAAGAGACTAGCTAAAGGCATTCTTTTTGATATTTCAACCATAAAATCCATAACAAAGCTATGGTAAAACTTTGCGATCGCAGCGCCCCCTGAAGATATTAACCGATTTTTTTTTTTTTTTTTTTTTTTTTTTTTTCATATTTTGCACAAAAGCTAACTATCACCAAAGACAACTTTTGGCAACTATTAGAAGTTGATCTGAAAAACTTTTTATTTTTCGCCCCACCCTACTGTCTATATAGCGGTTCTACTCAATGGTACCGTACAGCTCGTGGATTTCAAGGAAGAGCTCGGATGTAAAGCAGTTAAGTCACCGTCCCCTAAGCCAGGGCTGAAGCAGAAAAGTGCAATATAGTTGGATTTCTGCCTCCAACTCGGTGAATCCTATTCGATGCTGACGACTGCCAATAAGCACGAAACTGCAGTCCTCGGATGAAATAAGCGAGTTGGCGGTATAATGCATTGCATATAATACCAGACGTGTCTTTTCTCCTCCATGCCCCACCTCTTAGCATGAAGCCTTAGGTTCTTATACCAGACGTGTCTGGGCAAAGTATTGCTTAAAAGTTCATCCTTTATACTTTGCCCAGACGTGTCTGGGCAAAGTATAAAGGATGAACTTTTAAGCAAAGTATGAAATGTAAGATTTATTACACACTTTCCCTTGTGGATGTCTTGTGCCGGCTAGGCATTCCATTTGGAGTTCGCTGCTCCACTTTTGGAACTCTACCGCCATTTGGTGCGCAGTCCGAATGCCACAGTGCATGCCTGCCGTAGGGACCTGGGCCGTGGTAGCCCGCAGGGCCTGATTACTGAATAGGCCAACTAGGCCATGGCCTGGGCCCCGCACAATTTAGACGCCCCCAAATGGGTAAACTTGCTGTAATCAATGTCTAAATTTGTTTTATCCTATGCCTAAAATCGTTAAGCCTCAGTACAGGGGGCCCCAAAAAAGTATTTGGCCTAGGGCCCCGTGATGTCTTAATCGGGCCCTGGTCGCCCGATCGGTAAGGCGTCGGACTCGTTACCGGAGGAACCCGGGTTCGATCCCCAGCCGATCAAAGATCCACCGTCTTGATTAATGGTGGCTGGGGGAGGTTAAAAATGTCGTGGTCACAAAGTCCTCCAAGTGAAACGATACCTCTGGGGGTGCTGGGTAGGGTGGGGCGAAAAATAAAAAGTTTTTCAGATCAACTTCTAATAGTTGCCAAAAGTTGTCTTTGGTGATAGTTAGCTTTTGTGCAAAATTTGAGAAAAATCGGTTAATATCTTCAGGGGGCGCTGCGATCGCAAAGTTTTATCATAGCTTTTATCGGGATTTTATGGTTAAAATATGAAAAACAATGCCGTTAACTAATCTCATTGCATTTTTTTTACTCCTAAGATATATTCAAGCATTCAAAGCATACGAAATAACTCACAAAAAATTAATTTATATGATATATTTATATTTCAAGCATTTAAAAAGAAACAAAAACGTGAAAAAAAGTAATTTTTTTTAAATATAAATATATCATATAAAATAATGTTTGTGAGTCATTTCATATGCTTTTAATGCATGAAAACATCTTTTGAGTAAAAAAACCGCAAAGAGACTAGCTAAAGGCATTCTTGTTGATATTTTATCCATAAAATCCATAACAAAGCTATGGTAAAACTTTGCGATCGCAGCGCCCCCTGAAGATATTAACCGAATTTTCTCAAATGTTGCACAAAAGCTAACTATCACCAAAGACAACTTTTGGCAACTATTAGAAGTTGATCTGAAAAACTTTTAATTTTTCGCCTCACCCTAGTGCTAGGCCAAGGGTGCTCCTTAGCCCTTGGTCTAGTTCAAAAAGAACAGAGCGCTCTTCAGGGCCCTATTCCGGTTAAACCACGAGTTGTGGTGGGTACGGGGGACACTGGAGTGTGTGAAGTAGAGATGAGTTCGGGCTCACTTTTGAAGGCCCGAGCCCACCCGAGCCCGAGAATTTTTAATCCGAGCCCGCCCGAGCCCGAGTGATATTGTCTTGTTTTGAGCCTCGAGCCCTCTTGTTTTGGCCCGAGTCCGAGTGTATCAAATATCAATATATATTTTTAATTTCTACTTGGAATGCACTGACATATGGTATATCGTAATAGCAATCGCAAATATATTATAAGTGGGTGCTATCTTTTTGAATTATTATTATTATTATTGCTGCCATTAAGAAAAACGGTCCTCACGCTCTTTAAGTACCCCAATATTTTATGCCGTGAACGTTGTATTTGTATAAAAAAAGCTATCTTAATATGAGATCGAGCCCGAGCCCGAAAGCTGCTTGAAGTTAAAGGGCCCGAGTCCGTCTCGGGCTCGGACTCGGGCTCGGGCTTTCGGGCTCGGGCCGAGCCCGGCTCATCTCTAGTGTGAAGTGAAATGAAGTGCCATAAGGACCTGTTTGTATAGTGGGCAACCATTTACAGCACAATGCATTCACACAAGGGAAGGACTAAGACAGGTCAGAGAGAAAGTACATTCATGCGTGAGCCGGGATTACAACCTGGAACCTCCGCATCAGAGCCAGCCTCCTCTGACCAATAGACAAGGTGGCCGCGCACACTTTCCGCAGGCATTAGGCATTCTATAGAGTGACGCATGCTGCTTAGGCAAAGTCTGAAAAAAAGTTTTTTTTTTCTTTCGACAAATTTATTTCTTTGGTTTAATTTTCAAATATTAATGGAGCTTCAAAACTGAATCAGGAACCAAGGTTTTTAAAAACGAGCCACGATTACGTTACTGTAACTATACCAACTTTCAAAACATTGTTGCTCATTATACTAGACAGCAACTTAAGTTGACCCTAAGGTCACGACGAGCGGAGCCAATAAGAGCTCACACGCAGTTAACGATCTCCTCTAATTCGCCAGGTAGGCTGTGACGTTTTATCTAGCTCGTTTTTCATAGGCTGACATCACGGTGACGTCACGACCTCAGTGTCAAGAAACCTTACAGTGTAGTATAGTAATTCTGAATCAAATGATCGCATTTCAGAGGCATCAAAATGAATTTCGAACGATTTCAAATAAATTTCAAAAGAAAATAAGGATGCATTTCATACTTGTTTGAAGTTAAAAATCAACGTAAATGAAGCACAAATAAGGTAGAAAGTACAACAAATAGCTATTGAAATAGCTATTTGCTGCACTTTCTACCTTATTTGTGCTTCATTTACGTTGATTTTTAACTTCAAATAAGTATGAAATCATCCTTATTTTTTTTGCGATGAAGCACAAATAAGGTAGAAAGTACAGCAAATAGCTATTTCAATAGCTATTTGCTGTACTTTCTACCTTATTTGTGCTTCATTTACGTTGATTTTTAACTTCAAATAAGTATGAAATGCATCCTTATTATTTTTGCAATGAAGCACAAATAAGGTAGAAAGTACAGCAAATAGCTATTGAAATAGCTATTTGCTGTACTTTCTACCTTATTTGTGCTTCATTTACGTTGATTTTTAACTTCAAATAAGTATGAAATGCATCCTTATTATTTTTGCAATGAAGCACAATTAAGGTAGAAAGTACAGCAAATAGCTATTGAAATGGCTATTTGCTGTACTTTCTACCTTATTTGTGCTTCATTTACGTTGATTTTTAACTTCAAATATAGTTCAGCACAAAGCTCATTTGATCATTTTTCATTTCATACTCAGCCGGTTTCTTACTTAGCATTCTTCAGAATGCCTATTAAATGCAATCCACAAAATCCCGGAGTTTGCTACTTTATTAGAAGGGGTATTTTTAGGTATTATTTACAATGCAATGTACCGCCAACTCGGCTATTTCATCCAAGGACTGCAGCCTGCAGCTTCGTGCTTATTGGCACTCGTCAGCTTGGAATAGGATTATCTTACTGCTTTATATCCGAACTCTGCCTTAAAATTTACGAGTTGTTGTACCATCGTGCGGTCTCTCGCTGGTATTCCAATTTCATATTTTCTACCAGTTTTTTTTTTTTTGGCTCTCTTTGTTTCTGTAAGAGGATTTCCAGCTCGATTAGTCCGCCATTTCTGCAGATTATTGCGCGCAAATGAAAAAAAAAGAATCCCCAAAAAACACTATTACTTATCCATGTCTCTAGATTTTCTATGTTTCGAATTGTCACTCTGTTACAAGAATTTTGGAAATCAAGTAAACAATTGCATTCGATTTGATATATTTTGTAAAAAATATAGTGGTATTGGCGATTCCAATGAAAAAAAGTGGGCGTTGCCTGAAGTCTTCAATGCCAGACGTAAGACTGTAACGAACTGTAGCCGTGATCGTGTTTTCCATTGCAAATTTTGTTGACTCTTACTTTGTTGCGAGATTGTTTATGGGTGCGGTATTATTATCATATCTTGAGCAGTGTTTCTGTGCTATTCAGTTTTATTGGCGCATTATATTTAGTTTCGTTGAATTTAATATCTAAAACTGCCAATAATATCAAGTGCTAACTGAGATTGGTTGTTTCGTTAATGTATAACCTGTAATCAGTATGTACAACATAATCGGCACAGCGTTTGACTTAGCATTGCATGTTTCAAGTATTTTTCCCTCTTTATTGCAAAAGATAATTGTATAGCATGTGTTCTTAATAGTTTAAAAATCTTCAATCATGTGTTCTGGCAAAAACGATTCATTTCAAACGGCAATGTTTAGAAAACAGTTGATACTGCAATTCGCTTGTTATTCATCTCTTCTTATTTTATGTTAATTTTACCATATTTTCTTGCAATTCAGATGAAAAGTTTTGTATCGAAAATGCCTATTGCCCTATTTGATTGTTTTTAAAATCCACCAATGGTGTTTGTTTCCTACTGTAAAATTTTGTTTTGATTAATAGAACGTCTCTTACTATCGTTATTTGACAAAACAACAACCTCATTCTATATTGTTCCCATTTGTAGGAAACTTTTAAAACGGAAATTTATAGGACTTGTGCATTTTTTATGAACATCCAATAGTCTGACACTAATTTTTGAATATGATGAGTAACTCAGAAAAAAAAAGTTTGAAAATACAACAAATAAAAGAAAAAATAGATTCATTTGAATCTATTTGCCCTTTGATGTTTCAATGTTAAATATTATTTATTTTCAAAATATTCTGTTGTGTAGTAGTATTTATGTTTTGTATTTAATTATTATAAGTGATAAAAATAAATAAATGTACATGGGGGGGGGGGAGGAATAACTAAGAAATGTTGGCTTACATTTCACCCAATGGTCTTGAGGTACAAAAATCAAATAAGTACAACAAATCTTCGAAACAAGCACATGCTTGATATATTTATTTTGTAAGTATCGACGGTGTAGCCAAAAAGATCAGAGGAAGTTTTGATTTTTTTTCTTTAGTCAAAAAAGAAAAATTTGAGCTGTGGGGAAGGATCTCAAATCCTAGTGGCTACATTCCTGTATTCATAAGTTTTGTGGAATGGTGAAATTTTCACTAGCAGATTTGTTACGTTGTCTCGAATGGTTTTTGAACAATGAAATTCTGTTGGCCCCGCTTAATCGGGTAACGGACAAACGAATACCCCTGTTATTCGATTAAAACATCCCAGATTATAATATTTGCCCATGCCATAGACAAAATGTTAAAGATCCCCACTACATCAAATAATATTCCTTGGAACTGACTATTTGTTTAAGCGACGACAGCAGTTTTATACAGCAGTATTCATAGGTTTTGAATATAAGTATTACTATAACTGTTAATAATTCAGTGCCAATTATACTTTTAAATGTTTATGCATTAGACACTTGATGCTAATAAGCTCAGAAATATTTCTACATAATAAAATTTTTTTGCATAGTATTCTGAGATTTAAAAAAAAAGTAAAACAAAAACAATAACAAACAAAAAGTTTTTTATAATTTTTATTTTTAACTTATAGGAATCTCATACATAAGCAATCAGTGAATGTGGAGCGATGCATACAAAAACATTCTGCTGAAATCTGTACTTTTTTGGAAAAGATTAAATTAAAGTTTAAAACTTATCATTTATAATGTGCTTTCATGAATTTGTACCATGATACCAGCTGGTTTATTAATATTGGCAGATTAAATGAATGAATGATCAGTCATATTGGTAACTTGCTGGTCCATTACTTCGACATTGCAGTGCTGTGGATCAAGAAAAAAATTGGAAAATCTGCTTTGCTGTCACTTCAGAAGAGAGTTTGATAGATTGGATCCAGAATCTGAAGATTGGAAACCAAGCATTATATATTTTAAGCCTGTAAATGTATTCCTCATTGAAGAACCATATAGTTGGTGAAATAATAAAGTTTTAATGAGTAGCAATCGAAAAAGCATCCAGAGATACTTTTTTGACGCAAAAATTATTTGCTGTTGTGCACTCCTCATAGAGATAATAAGTCTTAAAGCCTGCTGAAATTTTAAGAAAAGTGCTAAATATATATATACTGATTTTTAAATGAATTGATCATGCAATTTCATCATCTCCAAGCAGCAGAATCCAGAAATATGTTATACAGTGCAATTTTGTTTGCTACCGATTTAAACTTATTTTATTATTATACTATGTTATGATTTCCTGGTCAAGTACAGTCCACGTCACTATTGTTTTCATTCATCTTAAGGCAAAACTACTTAACCTTTTAACTGTCGAGTTATTTCGATGATTTGGGTGCACAAATGTTTACAAGAGCACTTAAACCTCTATGATAAATAGAGGAAGCCGAAATAAACTTCTCCCGGGATATGTTCGAGTATAATAGTACACAACTTTAGTGCATTTTGATGTCGTTTGAGAAAGGGATGGGTTTTGCGCTTTTCCTCTTTAAATTTTCCAAATTGAAGTCCTGGCAGAACAATAGGAATCCCCCTTTGAACGTTGAGAGAATGTATGTCTCCCCATAGAAAACTTTCAAAATTTCAGGTTCTAGAAATGCATTTATAAGCTATCTTTAAGAAAATCAGATTAAAATTGAGTTCAGGGCTCCTCCCCTCCTGGAAAGCTTTGAAGTTCAAATCATTAAAATACAGTTGTTGACCATCTTTGATGACAGGTGGGGAAAAGGAATGCAATTTGATATTCTCTTCTGAAACATTTTTGAAATTGAAGTATGTATGTCAATTTCAGGCCATCGTTAAAGACGTGAAGTGAAGGCGTGGCGTTCATGAATATCTCTGAATTTTTAAAAATGAGGTCGTAGATTATCTTTTACAAAATTATGAAAATTGATGCAGTTCATAACTCTCCATATAAGTGTTTTGAAATTGACTCCCCCCCCCCCAAAAAAAAAAGTTAGGCAATCATTGATGATACCCTGAGAAAAAGGATGGGCTTCACAAAGTCTCCCTCGGTATTTTTTCGAAATAGATGTCCTAAAATGCAATTGTAGGACATCTTTGTTGCCACCTCACAATATATTTCAAAAATTTCTTTTATTTTTATATTCATTTAGAAAGTATTTACTTTTTTATTTCTTTAATTTTTACTTATTTGCTCATTTAATATTTTTATTTTTTTTAATTCATTTTCTGTGTGTGATAGTGCAAACTGCGTTTTCCTCCGGGGAGGGCAGTGACCCCGGAGAGATACCTGAAAAGAACACTGCACTAGACTCTTGACTGTTTTTGGCATGTGAACCTGTCTCTCTGTTTTTATGCAATGATGATGGGGCTTGCATTTACAGCCTCGAAACAGCTGTTTGCTGTTTTAAAACATATATATTTGTACTTTTTCAAACATAGTCTATTTTTACTCATTTTAGAGTACACAAGTTTTTGACTACTGTTTTACAATTTAAGGCAGGAATTCAAGTGAAACAGGCAATCGCAAATTACGATCGCTACTGGAAATGAGCGTTGAAATGATTAGAACGTTTCTTGATAAAAATATTGACGTTTGCCTATGAAAACGAGCTAGATAAAACGTCACAGCCTACTTGGCGAATAAGAGGAGATCGCTGACTGCTTGTGAGCTCTTATTGGCTCCACCCGTAGTGACGTCAGTGTCAAGTTAAGTTGATGATAATGTAATTCACTTCCAGTAGCGATTGCAATTCGAAGCGATTGCAATGGTGTTTCACTTGAATTCCTGCCTTACACAACACAGCGATAATTCACCCTATATACAAGGGTGCTATGTACAGCATTTCACTGATGCATGCCTACAAGGCAACTTCCATTTTTAGACTTCCCCGTTCTGACTGTACAACACAACATACTAACCTCAATTTTTATCTTTTTTTTTTTTTTACTATTTTTTTAAAAAATAATTTTTGATTTGAAGAAATGTACATCTGGGGAAAAAACGGAACATTGCATCTTCTGGCTGGAAGAACGGAAAATCGTTCTGAAGATGGAAGTCTTCGGGTAAAAACGGAAGAGTTGGCAGGATGTATCGTGCACCCTCAAACCTCTTGCCCACTGCAAGGGTGCTATGTACGCCACTGCTGCACCTTATTTTAAGAATTTTTGTAAAAGGAAATATGCATCTAGGACGAACGGTTGCAAAAATAAACATCTTGCAGGTTAAATGGGAACAACCTGTAAAATAGGATAACTCCCATTTGTTTTAATATTCTTAGTACAATACTACATTTTAGTTTGCCATCTCTTAATCATTTTTGCTATAAAAATTATATATTTGCAAAACTTTATATGTACAGCAAAACTTCCATAACCATAGATTGGAATAATTATTGCTTATTTTCATCTTCCAAGTATTTAAAATAAAAAACAAATAGTGTGAAACTTATGTGTAATTTTATTTTTATTACCTAATAAGTTCCTGGAAAGGAAGGTGGGGCAATTTCTGGACCATGTACTAACCAAGATTAAATATTGTAATAAACTAAATATTCTAACTTAATTGATCAATACCAATTTATAGGCTTAGTATTGATCAAACTATTCGTAATATTTTGTTTGTTTCTTTTAAATAAATGTTTTCAATATGCAGTAAATTTGGAAAAAACCCACTGTACCGACATAGTGGGTTTTTTTTGGGGGCTGGGCCCGCTGCTTTAAACACGATTTTTCTTACTCGGAAACATAAATGTGGCCAATAACTCAGTGTGTCTTGTAAATAGTAATTTGCAAATTAGTTTGATCTAGCAAGAAAACATAATTAAAATTATGAAAAATAAGAATGTTCCAAACTGACTTTGAGGGTAGAGTTTGGATTATTTTGGCATGTGTAAAATTTGTATATAGTATTTCATTAGTTAATAGTACAGTCGAACGTCGGTAACTCAACACCGCCAGGGGACCACGAAAATTTGTCTAATTAAACAGGTGTTAACTTAGCAAGGTTCAGTAATTTCAACTCTTCAAGTATTTTCTGTATCATTTATTTGCTTACCATTAAGGTTACAAAAATTATTATCTGTAATTTTTTCTTTCTTTCTCTCTTTTCTTTTTTGATAAGTCTCTATCTCTTCTCTACTAATAATAAAGCTGAAGGTGGTTCTGTCTGTCCTTCTTTCTTTCTTTCTTTCTTTCTGTCTGTCTGTCTGTTACGCGCGTAGCGCCAAAACCGTTCGGTCGATTTTCATGCCACTTGGCACAAAATTAGTTTGTAGCATGTAGTTTTGCACCTCGAAGCGATTTTTCGAAAATTCCATTTCGTTCTTTTTCTATTCGAATTCTTAGCGGAAATTCGATAAAATAGGGAAGAAATATTTCACACACATTTTCAAGTCTTATGTCATTCGAAAGCTTGGAATTTTCTGCACAAAATGAAGTTTTTTCGAAGTTTCTACGATCATCAGGAGAGCTGTAACAACTGTTTTTAGAATCCCGAAATTCAAGGCTTACCTTCAGTAAAGCAAGCCAAACGATTCTAAAATGGTTCAGCTCGATAATAAAATTTGTTTGAAAAGAGAGATGAAAAGAATTATTTTATCAACGGAAATCAACTTTTCATGTTGTTACTATGGTTACGTGTTCATACTTATTTTTGTTTCGTTCTTTTTCCAGGGTTGCCAGACGTAGTATTTTTGATTCTACGGTAGTACTTTTTCGGCCCAAATAAGGAGCGTAGTATTTTTCTGGCAACCCTGTTTCCAATATACTAATGACTTAATTAAAAGATTTGGCGGATTTTTTTTTTTCATTTTCATAGATTTCGCATTTCAGCAACATTGATTTTGGCAACGTTTGGAAACAGTAGTATTTTGTAATATTTTTTTAGAGGAGGTATAGTATTTTTTGTTCCAATTCTCTGGCAACCCTGTCTTTTTCCCGGTGAAGATGCTTTGGGACCCTGCTTGGCGCGTTTTCAAAAAGTCAACTACGCAAAATAGCTAGGGTTACCACGCTTGGCGCGCCTATCGTTCATTTAGCGAGAAAAGGGTACCTAAAGCACAGATTAACGAAATATTGTATCAATTTCGATATTGCATCGTTTTTTTAAAGTGTTTCGTTTCGGAAAATGTATTGTTTTGTTTTTTAAGCTGGGAAAGAAAACTTTCTTCTTCTTTTAAACTTTGGTAAGATTTCTGTTGGTTCCTGTTATCAACAAAATTGTTCTTATTTTCTCTTTTGGCTTATTTTTGTCCATCTCCCTTGGGGTTGCATTCGAATGTTCCAAGGGGGTGTTTTACCCCATTTATCGAGTAAATCAGTGTTTTCAATGCAAGGTGATATGAATTGGTTAACAAAAGTGATATGAATTGGCGCGACCACTTGGCGATATATCGCCAAGCTTTTGATCGCCAAATATTTGACGCCAAATTGGCGAAATTTTTTTTTTTTTTTTTTTTTTTTTTGATTTGGGTTCAATTTGGCGCTGTTGGCGATATTTTGCGAAAAATCCACTGAATGATGTTAAAAACGACGATCTTTAGGAGATTACTCATTGTAAAATATTTTTTTGCATTGTTTCGTAGCAAACTAGGGCTACAAATGTTTGAATTGTTATCTTGCTCACTCCAAGCACTATTTTAGCACTTAAGGCATCTACTAAGAAATTTACACGTAAAATTAAGTAGTGTGGGGTCCATATCAGATCTTTATATCACTTTGAAGGAATTATAGTTGAATAAAACTAAAATAGAGCATTTTTTCTGATATATCAATTATTTTACAAATGAACTTTTAATTTTATACCACGGGCAAAGCCGTGCGGGTACTGCTAGTACTTAATAAAATAGAATAAATTTGAATATCTTATTGGCAATTCATAACTTTTAAAAAGAGATAAGAGCTCCTCGTCAATCACGTCTATTACAGAGAAAAGCCTAGCTAAAGACTGGCTTGAAAAACTTGTTATGCTGCATTGTTTCTCTTGGGGACTGCCAAGTACATTTTTCCAACCTTTTCCTAGCAGTGGAGCGCACTAACAGCACAGAATCTGAACTCCTCTGGGTACAAGAAAAATTCTCTAAAAGAGTTTTCTCGAGAACAGAATTGACTGACTTGGACACCATAAAATTCTCAAAAAGGATCAACACAAAAAAAATCAGTTGCAAAAAGTGGACTAAAATATCAACAAGACTTTTAGAGGTTCTGTAAATGTATATCAAGTTAGAAAGGTTATCACTCAATAGAATTAACATTTGACAAATCATTGGAAACATGAATGTCGAATTATCGAGACAGTCAAGTTTTACCAAAGTTCAACTGTATTCCTTTTGTATATATTTTTTTAAAAATAAATATTACCATTATATGTTTAATGATTTTGTAGAAAGGTAAGTGTTCATATTTATTATTGCTTAATTTTATATTTGCTGTACATTTTCCAAACTAAGACCTCTCGCCTTTTATAATCTTTTTTCGTCATAATTTTAAGAAATGCGGTGTTTTACTTGCTTTCTAAATAAAAGTAATCCTGTCGGCCCCGCTTAAATGAATACTGTCGGTTCCAAGAAATATTATTCGATTTAGCGGGGTATTTCTTCAAGTAGGGAACTTTAACATTGCGTCTATGGGACAGGAAATATTCGGTCCCAGGATATTTTATTCATATAAGCAAGGTATTCGTTTATCCGACAGCACTTACCTGCAGTTACTACTGCTTATATATGATGTAGCAATATAACCAATGCCCCAGATGTGTCAATTTGGTGCTTAACATTTAATATTCACTATGGAGCACATTGCATGTTGCAATACAGAAAAATACAATACCTTAATCCTCAAACATGTTACTACAAAAAATTAATCAAAAACTAATAACAAGTTGTTTTTATTTATAGGCATACATTCTAATACAGGTTTGACATAATCAGTATTAATGTAAAGCTCTTTTTTCAGGATTTAATTAATCACATAAGCCTTAATCAGAGATGCTTACCTTTCCATGAGCAGTAAGTTGCGAAGAGAAATGCATTTCATAATTCTCTTTTAAACTGTTTTGATTATACAATTTTAGAAGAAATTGCTTTCAGCTGTCCAGGAAAACCAGCTTCAAAATTCTCAATACCAGTAAGATCGTTTACAAGGCAGAAAACATTATAAATATTTCTGTCTGTGCAACGACCTAACTAGTTGAAAATGCATTCTTCATTTTTCAAAAACAGGAACACAGCACACGCAAACCATACAATTCAAGCAAATAATAAATAAACGTTTCAAACTACAAATGAATCATCATCAATCCGAACTATGATGTACTTAAACATATATATAAAACTAAAAATAAAATGTATTCAGCATTCATTTTTATTTTTATACTACGCACGATATGAGTAACAATTTATTTAAAAGGTACCGAAATTTGCAAAATAATGGTGAATGGAACTAAATATAACATTCCGGGATTTGCATCAAACTAGTAGCACGCGGAACATAATACTCCATGTCCGACATATAAGCCATAACTTGAAAAGTAAATATCCATAACTTAACACTGTGCACTGGAAAACAAGCATTTAAAGGATGACTCTCGTCGAACTACCAAGCGTCAAATCCACACACGACCTCTTTTGTTTCAAAATTTGTTTCATCCGAGACACAAATCAATAGTTAATTAGACCAAAATATTTTTAAGAGATTAAAAAATGCGAAAATCCATGACTTGAAATAACATAAGACTGTAATTCAGAAGAATGGCGGTTACAGCCTTGCGGTAGTATAGCCAGTCATCAGAAGAGGGCGTCTTGGACCGCTGGAATCGCCTTTTCCTATGATAGTTAATTTGAACTGTTGGATGTCCACGCTGTTACAATCGTATTAAGGGCGCTTTTCCACTTACCGACACGACAACGATAAATCGTAAACGATTGTCGTCATCCGACATTGGCGCACGCAAAATGCATTAAAATATGCTATGCGCTTTTCCATCTCCCGATTCCAGGACAATTGTGCCGTCTCCGACCGAACGCTGTCGTTTGTCGTCCCATTCGTGTCGGATAGCAGGCGTCTCGCCTTTAAAATCGGGACGACATTCAGTCATCTGTTTACTTTCTTCGAAATATAGCAATGGCGTTCAAATTCGACATCTCTGCATTAATAACTATAAACTTCAATTTGCAGACGATGGATAAAAGATGAAGCAATAAAAGATTTTAATCATTTTATTTTATACTTTGTTTCATTAATTGTAGCGCAGACGACTTTTAATGCTTCAAAAAGGATTAAATTTTCATTCTGAACTTTCTTCGATGAGCAACACAGTAGTCATGGCATTCAAGTTTGACGTGCCTGTTTAGTGTGAATTAATTGAGCAACGACCGTGTCTATGGGATAAGCGAAATATTTTATACAAAAACAAAATTCACAGGGAAAAAGCCTGGGAAGAAGTTTTTACATTTTTAGATGAGGAATATGGCGGCAAATCTTCTACAGACAGGAAAGAAACAGGTAAACTCAAAGAGCATTGTTCGTAACTATAAAAATGTATTATACACTTTAGATTAAACTACTTGTGTTAAATAACCTTGTCCAGATTTTAAATTTTTACTGTTCTTTATAAATTTAGTAAAAATATTTAAAATCGCCTGAAATCTTTTTGCAATTTCTTGAAAAGTGTATAAAACTCGCCTACAATGTACCTTTCTTTAAAAATATCGTGCACCCAATACCGTCTCTTAATTTGTTTTCTTTTTCTCCGGAGTTTAAGCAAATATAGTAGTCGTAATCTTTTATATTGAGCAGCCATAATGATATACGTGCGAGCACAGTGCTGTTTCGAAATGAAATGCGGTGGAAAATGACCCGTTCGGCGAAACGATATCGTTTAAATGGAAAAGCAGTGCTATAGACGACACCACACCGTTTTTATCGTTGCAGTATTACCGTCCGACTTTCGTCGGTGTCGTGTCGTCAAGTGGAAAAGCGCCCTAATGGCCCAAAAAATAGATTTTTTTCTTGAAATTACACACAGACTTTAGTTTTAGGCTGCTTATTTCACTTTATGCTTTTTCTGTGATTCTTTTCTTTATGATTATAACGATATCTTTAGAGGCTTATTTATCCACTCTGTTGCATGTCCACTCTGTTACACAAAGTCATCAAAATATTTAAAATCCTTTCATAAATGAGTCATGTACACTTCATTTGCCCTTCATTATACACAAATAAAAAATGGGGACTCAATAAAAAAAAATATAATTAGTAGGCAGAAATTATATAAATTGAATAACTTAAGTGAACAGTTTCAGACATGATTTGTACCATTTTTGCTGGAATGACCCACTAACAAAACAAATATGCAAGTAATTTTGCTATATTTGTACCCATAGCAATACATGTTTTAGCAACAAGGGAAAAAAAATCTTTTTTTGCTTTGGGTACCGGGATTATGATTATCTGCTTTCAAAGGTTATTTTTATTGCTTTGCTGAAGACACCCACATAAAAGACGAACACAATTTTTTTTAAATACAAATTTTTTTCGGAATTTTGTAAAAAATAGTGTGTAATTTTGTGAAAAGTAATGGGTAGTTTTGTGAAAAATAGTTACGGCGAAAAATATTACCAATCGTTTTGAATCTCGGATTTTTGGGAGGAGTCCGGGGACGAACCTAATTTCTTTTTAGATTAACCCTCGTAACATGACTGAAGTTGATTTTTTTGTACCTTCCCAGAACATATCTAAGGATAGTCGCATTGCGAAAACAAGGTCTCAGTGCGATAACCGCAATGTAACAATAATGGTCACATTGCGACGTAACTGACGTTGGACATTTCCACATGCGCCGAAAATCTCTGAGCCGTCGCAGTATGACAACCCATACAAGTTAATCTGCGATGTAACTGAAGTTGCATTTTTCCACGTGACAAGAACATCTCTGAGCCGTCGCATTGCCACAACAATGTCGCAGTGTGACAGCCCATACAAGTTACTCTGCGACGTAACTGAAGTTGGACATTTCCACATGCGCGGAACATCTCTGAGACGTTACAGAGATGTGCCGCGACGTCTCAGAGATGTTTCGCACGTCGCAGTGTGATGATTTTTTACGTCGCTGAGACGTGACTGTGCTATTTGGGTATTATTTCAATATTTGTGCTTACATACTTCAAATTATATGCATAGTGGGGATTTTGTTTTTGTTTAAACATTTTTATTTGAATAGTAAGCAAAGCAATGTTAGAGATTATGTGAATGTTATATTTGCATTGCGACAACAATGTCGCAGTGTGACGCAGTTTATGCATGTTACTCTGTCACATAACTGAAGTTGGATTTTTTCTACCTTCCCAGAACATATCAAAGGATAGTCGCATTGCGACAACAAGGTTGCAGTACGACAGTGTTTACTGGTTACTCTGCGATGTAACTGAAGTTGGACATTTCCACATGCGCGTTACATCTCTGAGCTGTCGCATTGCGACAACAAGGTCGCAGTGCGACAGCCTATATACGTGTTACTCTGCGACGTAACTGAAGTTGTATTTTTCCACGAGGCCAGAACATCTCTGAGCTGTCGCATTGCGACGACATCATCAC